>CAKAOI010052012.1:8319-32953 GCA_916701655.1 Sebastiscus albofasciatus
TATTTTGAGATACTAAGTCATTATTTTGAGATACTAACTCCTTATTTTGAGACAAAAAGTCATTATTTTGACATACTAAGTCATTATTTTGAGATATTGGTTATTATTTTGAGACACTAAGTCATTATTTTGAGATACTAAGTCATTATTTTGAGATACTAACTCCTTATTTTGAGACAAAAAGTCATTATTTTGACATACTAAGTCATTATTTTGAGATATTGGTTATTATTTTGAGACACTAAGTCATTATTTTGAGATACTAAGTCATTATTTTGAGATACTAACTCCTTATTTTGAGACAAAAAGTCATTATTTTGACATACTAAGTCATTATTTTGAGATATTGGTTATTATTTTGAGACACTAAGTCATTATTTTGAGATACTAAGTCATTATTTTGAGATACTAACTCCTTATTTTGAGACAAAAAGTCATTATTTTGACATACTAAGTCATTATTTTGGGATACTAAGTCATTATTTTGAGACACTAAGTCATTATTTTGGGATACTAAGTCATTATTTTGAGACACTAAGTCATTATTTTGAGACACTAAGTCATTATTTTGAGACACTAAGTCATTATTTTGAGATATTAGTTATTATTTTGAGACACTAAGTCATTATTTTGAGATACTAAGTCATTATTTTGAGATACTAACTCCTTATTTTGAGACAAAAAGTCATTATTTTGACATACTAAGTCATTATTTTGAGATATTGGTTATTATTTTGAGACACTAAGTCATTATTTTGAGATACTAAGTCATTATTTTGAGATACTAACTCCTTATTTTGAGACAAAAAGTCATTATTTTGACATACTAAGTCATTATTTTGAGATATTGGTTATTATTTTGAGACACTAAGTCATTATTTTGAGATACTAAGTCATTATTTTGAGATACTAACTCCTTATTTTGAGACAAAAAGTCATTATTTTGACATACTAAGTCATTATTTTGAGACACTAAGTCATTTCAAGAAGGTTTCTTATTATAATTAACAGGTTTTTTTTTTTTTTCATCTCATTGGCGGATACAGGTTTCCATAGTTCACCTGACGGTCTGCTGATTATCTAGATCAACATGGTATCACTGTCCTGGAGAGAGATGAACAGTCCATTCAGTCAGTTGTGTTGGGGTGGAGGCAGACATCTCAAAACCTCATCAGACAGACGCTGAAACCACCTGCATGTTTAGTCAGTTTTCTATAATTTGGGGCGAACAGATCCTTTAATGACTTGGTGACTGTATAAAGAGAGGCCGTGGAGCGGTAGTAGGTGGAGGATGAACGGAGAAAATGACACAAAGATGACTATAGATTGAGACTGAGGTCGTGGTGGGTTGAGTGGTTAGATACTGCAGACAGGAAAAGCACCGACACGGAAACTACAGTTAGTTCAATATGCTTTTCTGAGGAGCCGATCGTCTACGACTGGGAGAGAAAAGCTCTCGAGGAAACGGGCTGAACTTATTACCTGCTCACTGTGTGTAGTGAAGGAACGCATCAAGGCTTCCTCTCTCTCCACGGGACATTTCCTTGAGAAGTGAACCAGACTGGACTGCAATAGTCATTGGATTTTCATCTGTTTAGTTTGCCAGAACATTTAAACACTACTTGGTTTTGCTATACTTGTGAGGACTTTGCATTGACTTGCAGTGAATGGCGAGTATAGTCTTAAACTTCATCCTACGGTCATTTATTGAACCATCGGGCAGTCATTTATTTACTCAGCTTATTTAAACATCCAACGGACACATGGAGCGACATTAGCATTCAGTCTGAGTCACGCTTTGGCCCCATGGTGATGAATCACTCTAAATGCTAAATGCTCCACAACGCTAACTTTGTCTCCCTGCAGTTGGCATGTAGCGCTCCAGACTCATACTAGACACTTCAGGTTCAGGAGTTTGTTTGCTGAAAACTGCTGCTGCTAAAAAATACGCTGATGAGAGCGCTGAGACTGAACCAAAACCAAAACAGTAAATTACACATAACCATTTCATCCATTGTTTACATAAAAGTATTGATTTGTGCAGCTTTAAACAAAATACAGAGGATTCTTAATCAATAAACTGTCCTCACATTATAAATAAAACAAACAAATCAATGTTGACTCACATGGGACACAAACAGCCGTCTCCTGGATCAAAGTCCGGTGTTCTTGCAAAATATACAATACAAATTTAAAGTGCATTGCTTTTCATAGAACGGTGTATAGCAATGTTTCCACTGCAGGAACTTTCCCTGAGAACTAAGAACCTTTTGAGGAACTCATTTGCGTTTTGACTAGCAGGGATTTAAGTTCTGGGGACATTTTAGCTCTGAAAAGGCCCCGGTGGAGAGGTAGTGCTTTCTGAAAGCACCAGAACTTTCGTGGTGGAGTTTGCAGGGATGACCGTCGCTGATCGGTGAAACACACACACAGCGTTGCTGCTTCAACAGCTTCAACTCCTGTAGCGCTTCATCCATAAAACAAGGAAGTACTCTAGAGGATGAGGGGAGAACATTTCTCTTTGTTTGATAACAGTGAACATAAAGTTCGGCTCTGCTGTCGGCCTCCCAGAGCAAAAGAGAAAGAGAGAGATGACGAAGGCGAGCGGTAACGTTAGAAGACGGAAACATCGCGGCGGTGCCGTGAATGAGAGAAATTAAAAGTTATTTTCTGATTCTTTCATGGCGGTTACGTTCTAAAGCACAAATAAATAAACATCAAACACTCAACAGATGATTTACTGTGCAGACAGGCACTCTTATTTCATTCATTAAATCAAACATCTCATCTCATCTCATCTTCAATCGCTTCAACCGGTCGGGTCGCGGAGGCAACAGCTCCAGCAGAGGACCCCAAACTTCCCTTTCCCGGGCCACATTAACCAGCTCTGACTGGGGGATCCCGAGGCGCTCCCAGGCCAGTGTGGAGATATAATCTCTCCACCTAGTCCTGGGTCTCTCCCGGGTCTCCTCCCAGCTGGTCGTGCCTGGAACACCAGAGATGCCCGAACCACCTCAACTGGCTCCTTTCGACGCAAAGGAGCAGCGTCTCTACTCCGAGTCCCTCACAGATGACTGAGCTTCTCACCCTATCTCTAAGGGAGACGCCAGCCACCCTCCTACCCGTGATCTAGTTCTTTCGGTCAAAGCAAATATATGCAGCAGTAAATGTCGTCGCAGTGAGACAAAAAGGTTTATTTCTTTTCCCAACATGAAAACAGGCGGCCACATTGACCTGCAGGCTGCAGAGTGTGTTTACTGCTGTGACCACCAGCAGCCCTCGTCTCACGTCATGTTGCTTTTTCATACATCAGCGGACTGATTTGTCTAATCTTCGCAGGTCTGAAGGAACCTTTTAGTTCCTTGAAAAGTAGAAACCCGGTTTATGAGAACATCCTGTTGGGGAAGAGGCCAGGGCTTTTAACTTGACACTAAAACACACACAACAGTCTGTTTCAGGTGTTTCAGTACATAACGACTCTCAACTGAACGTCCATGATGCAACAAGAAGTGTTTGCTGGTAGATGTCTGTTGACAGAACTAAATATTCCTGTGTCTATGTATGAGGTGTTGTTATTTTAGCTGTTTGTGTCGAGCCATCTGCTTCCTGTCTGTGAAAACATGCAGTATGCATAGACACCCTGAATAAAGTATCTCTGAGGTGACGACGGAGCATCAGCATGGTGCTGTTGTTTAGGGATGAATGGCAGCAGGTTAATTTCTCTGTGGTTCAGGCTCAGTCTACCTGAACCGTATGTGTGTGTGTGTGTGTGTGTGTGTGTGTGTGTGTGTGTTTATCCTGCAGCTGGAGCGCTGCCACCTGCTTCTCTCAGGGCGCCGTGCCATCTGAGAAGTGACTCAGTGTGTCCACGCCACGGATGGGTAAGCAGCCCTCGCCATTAACACATTAAACACACACTGAGACACGCAGACACAATTGATTTGCATGTGCACGTATTGCACGCATGTAAGCAAACACACACACACACACACACACACATGCACACACACACACACACACACACACTAGAGTGCCATTAAAGGTTCCACAACGTCTGCTGACGAAAACATGCTAATCTTTTCAGAATGACTCAAGCGGATATATTTCTAAAAGCCCTGCGCTTCCTCTGACATCAGTTAGTTGTTGTTGGTTATCGGAGGGCACATTACTCCCCCCCGCCTGCCGCCCGCTGCCTCCTCCATATGCTCATTATTACATGATCGAACCTCATCGGAAGGTCAAATCCTGCTCCATGACGGTGTCTGGCTGGAGCACTACTTTTACTACACTCCAGCCTCCAGTTAAAAAGAAAAAGTTCCCTCTTTTCCTCCTCCTGTCCTTTACCGTGATTTATGTCGCCCTGCAGAGTCACTTCCCAAATAATTCATCGTGTGCATATATGAATAATAATACAATGTTCTGGGACTGACTCCAGTGTGGAAAGACAGACCTGAACATGGTGTTCTACGAAACCTTTTGGGCTGTTTTGATCTCAGTCTCACCTCGTACATCAGACCGGTACATATACTTCGCAAAAAGTGAAGGCCACGCCCCCTTCAGGGGGATAAAAGACACATGATCCCATAGACTTCAATGCAATTTCACATATGTTTGGATTGTAATTTTGTCAAGTTTGTATGCATTCATCTCTTGTTAAGCAAAAGTTTGTTTTATACACGTCTAATAAATATTTTGCGATCTTGCCTGAACCTACGCGTTCGCAATACCTTAATAAATGAACCCTTGAAGTGGTGTTGAACTTTTCTTCTCGTAAGCTTCTGACTTTATTCTCGTAATATTACGATTTTTTTTCTCGTAAACGTATGACTTTTTTTATCATAATATTATGACATTTTTTCTCCTCAATGTGGCCCTAATACTCCGTCGTAGGAGAACAAATCAGAGATCAGCGTTTTTTGATTTATTGTTGGTGCAACCAACTACACAGCAACTCTTCAGCACAGCGTTATTACTATCAGCGGTTTGTTTAAAGTAGAAGTTTGGAGACATGTTTCAACTTCTTCTGTTTACTCTGTCACCGTCTACGAGGGACGCAGGGTTGCTTTTCCCCAAAAAGTGGCCGTGGTCATGAGCACCTACTCTGGATGATGTATGGAGGGAACCCCCGTCTGTTGGCTGAGTGGAGTCATTGATAGAGTGTTTTCTACTGAAACCATAGTAATACAGCAAGAGAGAGGAAGTCAATGGCAAAGACAGAGTGTGACAGAGAGAAAAGCCTTTTGTAACAGACTGAAAGTCTGAGCGAAAGTGACACAAGAGAGAGAGATGACAAAGCTCTTAATGGTTTCCATTGGTCTCATGGTTTTTCCAATAACCTCCCTGAGAGTAGATGGACTCACTCACATTATAATGTGTTTTTAATCATCAGTTATATCAAACTGAAGCAAACTAAACAGAATAAATAATGCTGAAACAGGCACATGAAAAAATTACACAACGCATCCCAAGAAATGTTGCCAGATCGGACGCTTTTACGCTCAATCGGGTTTTAGGATGGATTATGTCAGTAAAAATTAGCCTGGGTGTGCTGTTTTCCCCAACCTTAGTGGCCTAAACTTAACAAAACCTTAATCATAGAGGAGTTGAATCAGAAAAATTTTAATTTTCTGTCAGTGGATCTTGTTTTGGAGGAATGTCTTCCTGCCAACAGGGGCACCAGATGCTCAAATGGGTCAACTTGGACGGTGATAATGAACTATTTCGTCGTTTAGGATGGATAATGTATGGGCAATGTAACACCACAGCTACTTAAAACTCAAAACATCCCAATTTTTAATCCAGTCTTTTGGGAGGCGGCCCTGACTCATCACCACATCACATCCAGAGCTCCTTTCCTGCTTTTCTGGCTTCATGTAAACAGTTCGGCTAATCCAGGATTACTAGAACCTCCGTCTTCCTCCTGTCTCCTCTTTGTTTGAACACACTGAGGCCATCCACCGCTGGCCGCCGCGGGGCCAAATACAAACAAGCCTATGAGTAATATTTATAAACAGAGCAGCTCTGGTTCAGCCGGCTAAAACGTCTGGAGCTCAGCCTCGATGCGCTCACAATGCCAACATGTGTTGAAATGACAAGCGGAGGAATGGAGAGGATTACTGAGGCATGATGGGACTGATTGCAAACGCGTCTGTAAAAAATAAAAGCACAGTTTGAGTTGTGCGAACGTCACCATGTCACCGCTCTCATTTAGGGAATGAATAAAGAGAAGCTAATTATCAGAGAGGAAATAACTTAATGGCATCTAACAAGTCGTGGTTAGTTTAAGAAATTTCCTGTGACTGATGGAAACTGTGTGGTGGGTTTTTCTCTGCCAATTTTTGGACGTCTTGTTAGTTGTGGTTGTGATGTAAGCGCTGAATGTCATTTAGTGACGCTGCACTATCTGTAATGTGGTTGTACAACGTAAGCTTTGTGTTATGTTTGACATTTTTCCCTAAACAGAACAGGAAGCGGTTCACAGAAACTATCAACACACTCATTTAGCACTAAAACTGAAAGCTGTCTGTTGACATACAGAAACCAGATACAATACATATACTGTATATAAATACATGTTACTGTAGAGAGAATATCCTGTGACCACGTCAGGAAAGTGGAACACACAGGTGCAAATCATAGACAGGATTTATAAGTATATACAAGAAGTGGACGTAATCACCGTGACGTCACCCATTGGTTGTGGACTGTCGTTTTGAAGCCTCAAGTTTGGCATTTTGGCCTTCGAAATCTTGGTTTCTGACCGTAGCCATCTTGGTTTTTGTCCGTCACCATGTTGGTTTTTGGCAGTTGCCATCTTGGTTTTTGGATGTCGCAATCTTGGCTGTCGCCATCTTGGTTTTTGGCTGTCACCATGTTGGTTTTTGGCCGTTGCCATGTTGGTTTTTGGCCGTTGCCATGTTGGTTTTTGGCCGTCACCATGTTGGTTTTTGGCCGTCGCCATGTTGGTTTTTGGCCGTCACCATGTTGGTTTTTGGCCGTCGCCATGTTGGTTTTTGGCCGTTGCCATGTTGGTTTTTGGCCGTTGCCATGTTGGTTTTTGGCCGTCACCATGTTGGTTTTTGGCCGTTGCCATGTTGGTTTTTGGCCGTTACCATGTTGGTTTTTGGCCGTCACCATGTTGGTTTTTGGCCGTCGCCATCTTCCTTTTTGGCCATCACCATGTTGGTTTTTGTCCGTTACCGTGTTTGTTTTTGGCCGTCACCATGTTGGTTTTTGGCCATTACCGTGTTTGTTTTTGTCCGTAACCGTGTTTCTTTTTGGCTGTTGCAATCTTGGTTTTTACAACCAGAAATAACACGAGAGACTCCATCACAGGGTGGATGTGTGAAATACTGAAGAATTTGAGCGATACATAACGATCTTTTGATTTTCTAAAAACTTACAGTCCAATCATTACCCCACAAATGCAGTTTCAGTCGGCCACATCTTAAAACCCTGAGTTGTGTCATGATATTAACATTTGACAAAGCTACGGGAAGCCACATGAAAGTATTTACTCATGTTTGCTAACATCATGTAGCAGATATTGTGTCATGGAGTAGTGTGAAGGCGTTACCTTTTTCTTTACTAACACCGAGTGGCTCCCATCAACGCCTGTTTAATACTCTGTATATACACATTTACAGTGAAATGTAAAAGTTGATACAAAGCCTCTCACACACTGACGGAACAATCAATATTTTGTTCATGATATGCATGAACTTATCAGGAACCAGTGTGTGTACTGGGATCACCGCTTTCCAGTTCACAGCAATCTTTGCAACAGGAAGCACCTGTTCACGTTCCCTCCGACTATCTCAGACAAACACACAAAATACACCAAACTGCCAGGAAAGTTTTCTTCACACAAAGCTAAGGTGACCTCGACTTTAGGTCATCAACACCTTTTTATGTCCAACAAGTAAAAGTGTGAAACAGCCTCAAACACACACATGTTGGTGTGAGTTTGATCAAAGCACTGGCAGGTGTACAAGCTCAATATTAGCTATCAGGTCATAAATAAAGTCAGAAATATTTAAATATTCTCCTTTAGGACACCGAATCAACCGTCACTTTTTTTATCTCAACTGAACACGCAGACGCCAAACAAATCAGCCCCGAGAGTCATGACATCATTTATTGTACGAGAACAAAAGTGATGAAGCTTCAGTACCAAATAACCTGCAACATGATCTCTAGACCATGACAGATGTCGGCCTGCCGTAAAGTACAGATGTTCTTCACTCTTGTGCAATGAGTTTTGAAATGTTGTGGGGTCTCGCTTTGACCAGTTTGTTAGTTCAGACCTCGCTGTTGACTCAGACCAACCTGATCCTGGGAACCAGACGGTTTCATATCTTTTCAAGCAGCAGCTTGGAAACAGTTTTAAACTGAATGAGAGATCTGGTGAACCGTTATCTTCCAGAGTGGTGAAACAACGATACCGGTGCTGCCTGGAAACAGCAAAGTTGCGTATTTGTAGACAGGTGAAGCTCTTGACTTCGACATGATCTTGGTGAGCTGGACTCAAACAAAGAGAACTTGGGACTTAAAGGAATAGTTCACCTAAAAACAATATGAATTGTAAACAGTACTCACCTCCCTTCAGGGCTCTCTGTGGTCACAGAAAAAGTTTCAATGGAACGGCGTTAAGGAGAGCGGAGCGCCTGAAAAATGAAAGTATATCAGTGCAAACAGACTTTGACGGAGGACGAACAAAAGACAGTAAAAAAATTAGAAAACGTCCAAAAATACTGGTACATTATTATTGTTCTCGCCCAACTAAATATCACAGGAATCTCTGTTTGCAGTTCTATTTGTTTAATTTGCTTATTATTTTGAATACATTTTATATTCATGAATACAAATTCTTCTGTATACACTAGATGTTGTAAAGTTATTTAATTTTCTAATATAACTTTTCTTTAAAAATCGAGATTTATTACTCCAACTTTTTATTTTTATTTGTTTCAATATATATATATATATATATATTTTCTGTCACAAATATTAAGAACATAACTTCATTATATAACTTTCCTTTTTAACTTAGGTGTCTACATTTTCTCTAATTTACATTTAAACTTGAAATATTTTGTCTATAATTTTATTTATTCTATTTTAATTAATACTTTTAATTGCATGATTCTTTTGTGTAAATTGTTGTGTTATGATTGATTTTATCCTTTATGAGAAGCACTTTGAGATTTCACTGTATGCTTTCACTGTGTGCTTTATAAATAAAAGTCATTATTATTATTATTATTATTATTATTACTGTATTGCCAGCTGGTTATGTCAAATCCTTTATTCTCATATATTTAGTCGGCACTTAAACCCCCAACAGGATGTCAAACAGAAACGTCACACATAACTCAAAGTGTCTTCAAAACTCTTCTACAAGTTGAAATCCTGGTTGCAGGAGTTTGTTGTGGTAAACGACCGTCACAAACAGACGTCACTGTGGTTTCATTTTTGATGGTGGTGGAGGTTGTGAGGTTAAAAAAAAAGAAAAATCCCCGCTGACACATGAAGCTCATGTTTCATCTGAATATGAAATAAGACGTTGCTGGCAGAACAACACAGACATGAAACAGTAGATACAGAACATCCTGTCAAGTCAAATATTTGCTTTCATTAATAAAGAAATTCAGAGCCGGTATCGGGCATCAAACAGAAGTTCATTTATTTAAATTCCATCAGTCTGTACTCAGTGTAGTGAAACACATAAAGAAACACTACTGAGTTGCTCTACAGGTTCAGTATGAACACAAACACTGAGAACACGGACACTCGAGAGCTCTGTTAGGTGATGAGAGAGTTCAATTTGTAGATTGTTTGAGACAGAAATAAGAAAATCAAAGTGTAAATGTAGTTAATTTTTGTTTATATTAGTAGACTAAATTTAATGCTAAACTAGTACAGACTCTTTATTAAACTTTGGTGCCGCTATGTTCTTCTTGATGTTGTCGAGAGTGTTGGCAGCACCGTCCTTAATGCAATCCTCCATGAGGAATACCATGTTATAGTTAAACTAACTATTTCAACTGTTTATCCATTACTTTTTTGGATTCTAGTACCATATTCTTGAATTGTTTGTGAACATCTTTAACAGTTCTAATGCTGTTTACCTCTGCTATTATTTTCTCTCATACTTGTTGTTGTGTCGCAGTTGCATCTGCCGTTTTTCGCTTCTGTGAAGTGTCTTATTTTAGCCATAATGCATTGCGTGACAGGCTATCTAAGTCAGTCTTACATTAGTCACTCATAGGTTAGCTTTATGCAACAGGTACATTTAAGTGTCTATAGTCTGACTTAAGTTATATTTAAGGCAAAGACGAGGTCTACCTTTATGCAACTGGCCTCGTGTTTATAGGTAGAAAATGCTCGTTTATGGTGTCATTTATTGTTGCCTTACAAAACCGGACAGATTCTTTTGCAGGATTAGTTTTAGGTCTCCTTACATACAACTCCAAAAGCCAAATGACATATGAAAAGAGTGAATGCAAAAGAAAAAGAAGAAAAGTAAAAACAAAACAAAAAAGCAGAACACACAGATGAGCTCCTTCCTTTCTATTTCCAATTTAAGCTTTTCCATTTCCATTTTTCATTTCAACATTTAATCATGAGGTTATTATCGCTACATAGCAGTAGAGTCTCAGAGTCTACAAGCACCAAACACAAAGTACTAACGTTTGCCTTGATCACCAACTGGAAGTACACAGTTTTAAGGGGAGACACCCGAGGTGAATAGGGAAAAATAAATAGATATTGCCATGAAACTTCCTCAGTTGATTAGTTACAAGATGACAATTATTTTTTTGTATTACAAGTTTTCTGAAATGTTATGTTCAAATATGCAAATGAGGCGTTATCTAACGGTAACTTAAGGTGAATTTAGGAGAAATCTACAGACAAAATAGAGTAAAATAAACAGCTAAATGTGTATTTTGGATGTTTTCTTTCCACTAAAGTCTGAAAGAAGACATGATATGGGAGTAAAATCTTAAAATTGATCAGTGCATGAAAAACAATGTTTTTTTTTCTACCATTTTACTCAGTTTTACCAGCATCTTAAAACTTATTTGAGAGCAATTAAGAGATATTTGAGAATCCAGAAATTTGAAGTAGAAGCTTTGACTGAATCCCATGATGGAGTTTAAATCAGTTTTGTTATCAATATACTGTAGGTGACCCCTGACCCCAAAGAGGACATGTAAATAACTGAGGGGGAATGTTAATTTACCTGTGAGGATTCATTCATAACTCCTCTTCAGTACAATTTAAAGAATGATTGTTACTGTCAGTATGTGATGTATTAAAAGTTATTGATTGTTTTTCATTTATGGACCCTACCCTCTTATAATTGCTCATTTTTAAACAGCTGACTGTGATGTAAACTCTCATAAACTTAAAGGCGAAGGAAGGAAAGCCCCAACACCTTATTGTGACGTATTGCTCTCATGCTAATTTATATCACACATGGGAAATGATGCCATTATGCTCAATAATACTGAGTTTGAAATGAATAATGATATTTAATAACATAGAGTTCATGCCACTCGCCTTTATCACCATAAAAAATGGCTAAAGGAGGAATAAACTCTCCCTGAATGTGGTGAGTCAGTGTGTGTTAAAGAGCTGACATTTCTCACACTGATAACAGAACTTCGCTGGAGATAAAAACACTAAAAATGTCTCATTGTTGGCATAAAAAAGTTGAACAATATGTTGCTTTGACCCTGAGGAGATTCAATGTTTTAAAAAAATAAATAAATCTGTATCAGATGAATTCTTGTATAAATGATTATGTAATGAAATTATCTTTAGTCGAAGTACAGAGAGTACTTTCAGAGGAACATGAACAGATGCAGTCTCAGCAAAAACAAAAAGAAAGAAGTTTTTTGTGAATAAACAAAACCTGCTGCCGAGAAAGGTGCTTAATTAGTACGTGAGCTGCCAACTTGGAAGAAGAAGCTGCTGTGTGTGTTTTGTCCAAATTGCCGGGTGGCTCTCTGCCAGCGTCCTGGAGTGATGCGACAGCCGGCTGAGCAGCAACACATTGTCTTTTCAACGGCGCTGACGGAGAACAGCGCTTTAATTTATAATGCTGTAAAGTTGGACATTTTAAAGGTCCCATATTGTCTTTTATATTAGAAAGTAGGTTTAAGTTCTATATAAAATACTGTTTAACTATCAAAACGCTCAATATACGGAGAAATACACACAGCCCGTATTCAGAAATTGTGCGTTTGAAACAAGCCGTTGGGATTTCTGTCCATTTGTGATGTCACAAATATACAATATTTAGACCATTACAAGGTTTTAAATGTAAATATTCTAAATGTGTCCCAGTTTATTTCCTAATGCAGTGTATGTAAATAACATCAGCTGACAGGAAGTAAACATGGACCCAAGCTGTTGCCTAGCGACGCAATTCCTTTGCGATTCCGTTGAAATGCACTAAAACGGAGTGTTTCAGACAGAGGGTGAATACAGGAATATTAAGGCAGACAGTATGAGGAAAATAAAGTTGTTTTTTTAACATTACAGCATGTAAACATGTTCTAGTAGAAACACAAAATACAAGTATGAACCTGAAAATGAGCATGATATGGGACCTTTAACATGGAGGTCAATGGGGATTGACTCACTTTTGGAGACATCTTCAAGTGGACATTTGAGGAACTGCAGTTTATGGCACGTCCGCATTGGCTTCTGTTCTCAGACCCGGAGGTTGCCGCTTGGTTGCAATGCTGTCAAAGCAACAGCTACACAAAGCATCACATGATGAATTCAAACCAAACAAAACACGTAATATCCTCGTAGCTTCTGATCACTTTTCATAACATCTTTATTGAATTTGTCTCAGTTTTTAAACATATTTACAGATAACTTTAATTTGATCTTTTTTTTTTTTTTAGTTCAGTAAAAATACAAATACAGAACACTCAATTTTCAAAATCAACGTCGTCGCTCCCAGCGACTCGATGGCTTCCCCCCTCCCCCTGTCGGATATAGGTGGTGATGATGTCAGCGTGATGTCAGCGTGATGTCAACGTGATGTCAGAGACGGGGGGATAGATACTGAGAGCCATGAGACTGTACTGCATCAGCGGACTGTTGAGGGTTAACTGCCACCGGAGAGGAAAGAGAGGATGATGCTGGAGGGATGATGGAGGGAATGACGTGTTGTATGTACACTGATCGACGCTCTAGAGGAGACTTATTCAACTTTAAATTAAAAACTGAGGGCGACTGTTTCATTTAAAAAGAAAAAGGTGGATTAATTAAATATAAACTAACATTGACCTGAACGTTGGCCACAAGTTTGGCTTTAAACCCAAATAACATTTTGATATTAAGACATTTTCCTACATCAGTTTGTGAAGTCGGGACCGATATATTTCTGAAAGGAGACAACAATTTCCAAAGATATTTAAATAAATATAAGGCAGATATTATTTTATATGTTTTTATTTCTTACTTTTATTCTATTATGATTTCTTGATCATATTTGTGTTTCTTTATTATACTTTATTTCGACCAACATGGAAAAAGACCTGACAATTATGTTTCAACCACGTAAAGCACTTTGTAACTTTGTTTTGAAAGATGCTGTCTGTATAAATAAATTTTATTATTATATTTTTAATGAGAAAAAGAAAAGAATATCTCCAGCCTTATCCTTTAAATCTTAACTTTGACTTCGTGTTCAGTAACATTTTGTGCTCACTTGAGATGAGCAGCATTTTGAAGCAAAGGAAAACGATGGTTTTAAATGGATCGATCACTCCGCTGTTAGTCAGTCAGTATATTGATACGTCTTTAGAGAACATTTAGTCATGTGGCCGGGAGGAAAACGAAATTTTAAAGCCTTTTTCGCTTCTCTTTAGATCTGCATCCATTTACCAGAAGACAGACAATGTTTGTGCAAACAAAGACAATAAGAGGAAATGTGTATCATAACGATGTATTACAAAACACAAAGGGCGTGAAAAGAGCACGAGGAGTCACACATCCGACAGTAAGGCGTGAAAAGAATCAAACAGACGAACACACAAAAACAAATCTTCCTGGTTTAGTGCAATTCCTACTCAAAATCATCTTTAGTAGTCGAATCAGTTTCCTCTCTCCATCTAAACCGGTCAGTTGATACGCAGAGTCACACAAACAGGCTTATTAATGAGCTCACAGGAAATGTCCAAACACAAAATACACTCACGTTCTTTCTCACACACACTCAGTCATTGCACAGGTTTATGGAGCCCATCATTAAGCCTTCTGTCTGGATCTTTTAAAAACTAAGTGACCTTTTTTTATTAATAACAAAACATCCTGGATGAATCTCTGAAAACATGGATGGTGGATTTACAACAAAAATTTATAATTTAAGATGAGTTTTTCTCGTAAATTTGCCACTTTAATCTCAGAGAATACCCACGTTGTTTCTCGTAAATCTATGACTTTATAAACTCTCAAATTCGTGCGTTCTTTATCGTAAATTTGCCAGTTTGACCCCATAGAAAATCAATTTTTTTTCTCATAAATTTATGACTTTATGATCTAGCAAATTTGTGTTTTTTCTCGTAAATGTTCCACTTAAATTTCAGAGAATATGAATTTATGACTTTATAATCTTGCAAATTTGAGCATTTTCTCTCGTATATTTGTCACTTAATTCTCAGAGAATATTCAAGTTTTTTTTTAAAGACTTTAATCTTTCTTCTGAGTTTTTTTTCTTGGAATATTACCCCCTATCCCGGCTCCGTTATTATTATTATTTTACCTATAATGGCCCTAATACGCCGTCGTATGGATAAAAAAAACAACAACAACAAAATGAAAAGCTTTGAGCTGATGGAGGATGCAGTTTTTGACATTGCAGCAACAACACAAAGTGGTTTGACTGAAGATGTGACGACTAAAAAGTAAATAATTGTAATATTGGATTATTTAACCTGCAGTCTCACTCATTACAACAGGAAACAGGCAGTCATGCGTCACTCAGCGTCACGTCCTCCCCTCTGCTGCCATTCTGTCTCCCTCCTTAATAACATTTCAGCTACAATTTGCTGTCATATTTCAAGTCTGCATTATTACTTTTCATTTTAAAAGGAAACATATCATGAAAAACTCACTTTTTCAGAGCTTGTTCTCATACATTTCGCTGTCTAGATCAGAAAACATGTGATTCAACAAGCCAGTCAGATACAGATTCAAGCCCCCCTTCC
This sequence comes from Sebastiscus albofasciatus, assembly GCA_916701655.1. Classification (NCBI taxonomy): domain Eukaryota; kingdom Metazoa; phylum Chordata; class Actinopteri; order Perciformes; family Sebastidae; genus Sebastiscus; species Sebastiscus albofasciatus. The sequence continues at coordinate 23,553 of CAKAOI010052012.1, forward strand.
TATGTCACATGCAGGATCATCAGACTATACTGAACTACCTTTGCAAAGGTGCACCACTGCAGCATTTACGTCGACAGGAATGAGATGCTTTTGTCTTCTGCAGCACCACTTTGGGTTATGAGTCGGTGTAGGTTTTAGTATAAAAATCTCACCCAGCGTCTTCTAGAGAGAATAACTGCTGGATAGATGCAGCAGCTCACGTAGTAAATCTGTCTGGGAGTGTTTCAGAGTTGTTGTTTGCTAACATAATATGTTGTAAGAGATTGTATTATCTATTATCAGAGCAGTGAATCTCTGAGCAGCGCTGCTTTGGAGGATGCAACAGAAAGAGAGAGAGAGTTGTGTGTTAGGGAGCGATAACCGGAGGCAGAGCGGAGCTGGTAGCTGAGCAGACGGTGTCGGTTTCTGGCGGCTCTGACTTCTCTCAACGAGGCCAAGCTCTTGATATATCGCACCATACGGAGCGGGTTTATTATTCTGACTTACAGAGAGGAGAATTTATATAAAGACTCAGCCAAGGATGTCTGTTGGAAATTGTAAACAAATTTGTTTCCTTTTCCGACTTTTTCCCAGACGTCAAATCCTTCACACGTTTCGACGTCTGTTTGATGATATGATGTCGGCATTTAACGCTCGGTCGAATCAGTCTGTACAGAAGCTTTCAGTCATGATTGTTCACTTTCACATTGCTCACACGTTTGCAGCTGTGGATTTAACAGGTGAATGTTCTGTGATTGAGAGATTATCCAAAACTTGGACATTATGAAATGAAGGTTTCAAACTTTGCGAGACTTTTCAGACTCGTGTCGGGAAACCTGAGACTAAAGGACTCAGAGGTTTTGGTAACTCTTCATTTTACAGGTCTGCAAATCTCATGGTAATTAGGTGATAATTAGAAAGTAACCTATTTGGAATTACTGCCACATTACCCCAATATTTACCTCAAATGTATCGAAAATTACTTTATTATAAACATTATTTAATAATGATATTCCGCTATTTCCCAATAGCAGGTAATTTATTTAACACATTACCAGGAAAAGAATACAAAATTGATATGCTTTATTTCCATGTCTGCTGATAATTAGCAAATAACTTATTTGAAATTTCTTTGTTATCGAAAATGACTTTGTTATGAATGGTATTTAATAGTTATATTTGACTATTTCCCAACAGCTGATAATTTATTTAATACATTTCCAGTTAATTGATATGCTTTATTTCCATGCCTGCTGATAAATAGATAATAATTAGCAAATAACTTATTAGAAATTTCTTTAAAAAACTCCCTGAATCATGACATCAGCTACCAGGTTACATTTGTGAAGACAATAAGTCACAATGGTGAGATTTGTGTCTGATCAGAAGTGTCTTCTATTCGTTTTAGGGCCCTATTTTAACCATTAGATGCTATTTTAGCATATCATTATGAAATAATGTTTATAACAAAGTAATTTTCAACAAATTTTGAGGTAAATTTCAAATAGGTTATCTATTAATTATCAACTAATTACCATGAAATGTACAGACCTGTCAAATGAAGTGTTAACGAGTTTGTTTTGTCATTGTGGAAAGGGAGAGGTAGAGGTTAAAATGGAGGAGAGAGGAGAAGGCGTTAAGCAGAAAATAAGAGCAGGATTGTTTTAAAAGTGTTAAAGACCATGATGAGTTCATGCAACTTTAAGTTGGGATAGGTTAGCAGATGTAGTGTTGGAGCTCAGCAGGGAGACTTTTCATATATCCGGCTCGTTTCAGTGCTACTCTTCCTCTTCTTCTTCTTCGTAGTCGTCCCAAACAAAGTGCACAAATAAAATGATTTACAGCAGGTTAATTCAGCCAAGCACGCACTCATACAGAAGCCTCACGATGTATGAGCTGAAAATGATTTATGAAATGAGAGAACGGACGAGATGTGTGATCAGAAAAAGGTGGTGGGTGAAAAGCAAAAGCAGCATCCTAACGAGTAGCAGCAGAATGTTTCGGGGTTGCGTCTCGGCGGCGGCGGCGGAGGAGAGAAACTGGAAAGATGGTGAAGATGAGGAGGCCTGCTGCTGTCCCCGTGTAGTTTACTGATCCACTTACAATGGTCCACTTTTCTGAAAGAAGGAGGATTAGAGGGAGGAAGAGGAGCTGCTAACGGTTCAAAGTTCATCTGATGATTAAACAGGAAGTGGAACGGGGGAGAAGGAAGCGAAGGGCTTTGATTCAACCCTGTGTCCCCAGTAACGATTCGTCCAAACAAAAACCAAATCAACAGACCCTGTAAAGTCCTCAACGTCTGTCTGCCTGGGAAACAAAATCCATCAGTGTCAAACTGACTGCGTAATCCTTCACAGAATCCCCATAATGCACTCTGAGTGCCTGAGTCTGTACGGGAGGAAAGTTTGGTCAAATCTCAAATCAACACTAAAAATAATAATAACAAAAAAACTAAATCAAGCCTCCGTTTGTTTTGGAGCTCGGTCCTTCAGAGTCGGTTCAGTCGTGAGGCTGAGCAGCAGCACACCCACCGTCTTTCTGATTTAGAAGACAGAGAGATCGACAGAGAGAGTCAAAGAGTAAAACATAGAAGAAGAGAGGGAGACTCTCCACGCTGCTGCTGCGTGCGGCGGCGGTCTCCCTCCGTCTCCTCAGGTTGATGTCTGCAGTCCAAAAGCAGTTTGTAGAGCTGAATGTAAGTTTGTCCAGTGTTGGTTGGCGGGTGGTGTTTTTTTATTAGGCGGGCAGGCATATAGGTGGCGCCCCCCCTGGTTGCCGCGGCGGAGGAAGATGGCGTCGTCCGTCTACCGCTGAGCCGGCTCGCTGCCGGGCAGCGTGATGTTGCCCAGGTGGAGGACAGGAAGTGGGTGAGCCTCCGTGTTGAAGACCCAACTCTCAAACGGCATCAGGTCGTCGCTGGAGAACAACAGGTACAGATACCTGAGGAGGGCGGGGAGGGATTACCGGAGGGAGGAACAAGGGGTGAGGATGAGGAGGATTGGGTAAGGAAGTTGAAGAAGAGGAAGAAAGAAGTGAATGACAGCACTGCCACGATAAAACCCAAAATCATTTCTGTGGGTTTGTTAAAAGGAAACTTTGGTATTTACCTGGACTGTATTTCCATGTTTTTCTGACTATTGTTTTTAACTGGTCCAGAGAGGGAGAACACAGCAGACGCTAAACGAGCTGTAATGTCCACCATCAATGTACGTCCACTAAAAGTGCTTGTTGTTGCCACTGACAGGCTCAGATTGTTATTATTAGTGTCTGACAACATTATGGAAAGGAGCCTACAAACGCTGTTCATTTCTTTAACAAAAACTATGACAAAATATGCACACAAAATGTTTCACTGTGCCTTTTGGCTTTAAGTGTTTTGTCAGTTCCCATAGGCCAGGGGTCTGCAACCTGCAGCTCCGGAGCCACATGCGTCTCTTTTGCATGTTGCATGTTATACTGTCATCAGCTATGATTTTGTTGCTATCATAATACTTGGGTTATGCATCTTCTATAGTCGGCCTATAATACTCCAACAGTACTCCAGCTGGAACATTATAGGGTTATGGTGGTGTGTTTAATGTTAGTAGTTTAAGTGCTTTCCTGTGTTATTTGTAGCCTATACTAGGGTATCATTCAGATCCCAGTCAGGATGCTCCTGCATATTATTCATATTAAAGACACATTGTGAATTTCTACAGTGAATAAAAGATACTGGGAGATATTTGGTTTGAGGCTCCTACTAGTTAAATGATTATTTTATTATTTACACACATCACAGCCTTCGTCTTAATGTTTAATTATTCTGGTAATGTTCAAAACATTTAAATAATGTTTTATTAAAAATTAAAAAAGTTATGACGAACAGTTCTCTCATTATTTTACAAAAAGGACGCGAACATTGTATTGATAAATTACAGCAGCCGCGTTCAAACGGCACCTAATCGTAAAGCCCATACGGCACCGTCCTTTTGTCTGGACTCTGGACTCATATTTGATGTTCTCAGCAACTGTAAATGCTTTGCATATTATATCACATGTATTCATTCATATTTACTGTGAATAATCTGCAACCTGTTTGATGCATTTGTGTGTGAGCTGTGAGCAGGCTCCAGTGTGTATGAAACATTCAATAAAGTTCAGATTTGGAGCTTTAATTTGAAACCTGCTCACTCGGTTTATGAAATCTAATTAGCGTTAAAATGAATCTGACAAACACACACACACAAACACACACACACACTGAGCGCTGAAGTAATTAAGTGTCACACAGCGGATCAACAGACGTTTGGATGCTGCATCTTTGTGCAGATCAGTGCAGCCAATCAGCAGCCTGTTGCTGTATTGCTTTGATGTGATTGGCTCGCAGCCAGCGGGGACAAAGACACCAAAGGCTTCATAACACCGAGGCGTTCAAATGTCATCATCTCAGAGAGTTACCAGCCAGCGTGGCGGCGGCGGCTGACCTTCAACGACACCAAAGACATGGGCGGTAATTTCATTTAAGTTAAACCAGGAGGGCTGATAAGTAGCTTCCTGCTAACAGAAGGGCTGAAAGAGCATCAAATAAAAGGCCAGTTTGCTCTGTTTCATGATTATATCAGATTGGCAGTAACAACTGTGTACACTGAGTTATATGTGTGCTGGCAGGAGGAGATAACATTCACCAGCAGGGGGAATCAGAGAGCCACATTAGTGGGTCACCATCAGAGCCTCAGAGACATTAAGCAGCCTTTAAAACACTTTGTGGTAATAATAGATATAGAAATAACAACAGATGCCAGTGTGTTTAGTTTCATTATTACCTTCAGAGGAGTAATGCTGATGTGCAACAACTGTAGAGAAAGGTGACTGACTCTATAATGATACAAAATGTAAGACTGATTGTGCAAAAGTGTTTTAAATAGTATGATTTCAGTGAAGGTGCATGGTGTATCGATATCGTAATATGAGACTAGATGTTGTCTTAGATTTCAGATATCATAATAATATGACATAAGTGTCTTTTGGTGGTTTTAAAGGCTGCATTACAGTAAAGTGATGTCATTTTCTGAACTCACCAGACTGATAAATATGTTATCTACAATCTCATTGTGTCAATATTCTGTAGAAGCACCAATAATCAGCCCTACAATATTGTGGTAATATTGATATCGAGGTATTTGGTAGAACATATTGTGATATTTGATTCTCTCCGTATTGCCCAAGGCTTGCTTTTGAAGTACTTTTCATTATCTGTTTAAAAAGGCAGCTTGTTGAAGGTCTGTGACTGACATGCTGCTGCTGCTGCTTTTATCTTTGCAAAAAGACTTTTCTGCATTTATTTAAGAAAAAAAGCCAGTAATTGTTGCAATCACTTTTCGCTGACAAGTCCTTTCAATCAGCCGACCCACCCACCAAATTAAGTCAATTTTAAGTGATTAATTAATCATCAAATGTACCGATGATTGAGAAACCAACGTGCTGATGAATCAACCTATCAGGTGTTTTGCTTACTTGAGCGTCTCGGCGAGGAAGAAGCTCTGCTGCACGTCGTCGTAGGTCGGGTTGGAGGAGTAGACGTCCTTCACCCCGGAGAAACCTCCGCTCACCCTGCAGTACTTATCGATGGCCTGGAGGAGACGAGGAAAGAGGGAAGGAGGGAAGGGAAGGAGGGAGGAAGTTAAGAGAGAGAAAACAAGAGAAGAAGAAAAAGGGCAAAGAGAAAAGGTGGGGGGATGGAGAGCACAATTTTTAATAAGCTTACAAAGCGTGCTATAATTAATTTCTTTGCTTGTGACAGATTAGAGCGAGTCCTGGGGAGACCCGTACAGGAAACAGCAGCTGGAGAGGAGAAGAAGATTAACACAAACGCCTCCCCTGCATTTATATTTTTATTCTTTAAAATGTCTCTTCTGGTCTCCTCCTCTACGCGGAGCAGCTTCAGAACGAGGGGACACAATCATTTGACTCATGTAATGCTGCGTCTGAGCCGGGACAGTAAAAGTCTTTCTTTAAGCGAGCTGGAGCCGGTGGCGGTGGCGATGGCGGTGGCGGTGGCGGTCTCCTAATCAGATTCAAGATTCAAGATTCAAGATTCACTGTATTGTCATTTCACTGAGTATTTGCATACACAGAACGAAACGAAATACTGTTTCTCCCAGCTCCCGTCAGTGCATCAAAAAGGATAGAATAAATAAGTATTAAAATGAACATGCCTAAAAATAACAATAGAAGAATAAAATAAGTAAAGACACAATTTCATACAATTTGCAGTCGTGTTTAGCAGCAGAGAAAAGTGCATTTATGTCCATAGTAAAGTGCTGTTTTGCATTACATGTCTTTTGACGTGTGACTATCTTTAATCAGGTTGTCTTAGCAGCTTCTTCTGCAGATTTCCAATGAACGGCAATGGATTGGACGATGTTTCTATTGTTTTTTTTAGAAACATGTAATCTGTGCACACATGGATTTTTGATCTACATTCAGGGCGAGGTTGAATCGGATTTGTTTGGACGTCAGATTTAACAAAAAAGACACATGGTGTCCAGTCTTTTCAGGACACATTTAAGCCACTTTCGTAGGTGGTTTTGAATTGTGATGTAAATCCTCTCTCTCTCTCTCTGTCCATTCACTTTGGGCTTTCGAGGGTTTATCTCCGAATCCTCCCCGACACGACAGATGTTTCGACGTTAACAACAAAAAAACAACAAACATGGAGGACGTCCAGCCAGTCAGATACCAGCAGAGACATTTAAACGGCTTCATGATCACATTTTCTTCACTACAACATCCAGAATAAGCAACAGTGACTGGCTTGTTGCATCCAGTGTTGCTATGACAACGAATGCTGCAGTGACAGCAAGTGAGGACAAACGAACAAAAACCTAATTTAACATATTCTGTAACATAATTGACCTTAAGTAATGATTTCTAACATCTTGAATAAAATTAGCAAAAATATGTATTATTTTTTCCATTATAATATCATCACAGCAGCACTTCAAATTAAAGATTTATACATTAATACATAATTTAACTGATGATTTTTAGGATTAATTAGCACACAGTGAAGCTGAGAATGCTTATTTAAGGCTTTAATAATTCAAACATTATATCGAGGTTTTCAAATGAAGCTTCTGTTGTCATATTTTATGACGTCAACAACCTATTTTTTGTACAAAAATAGATTTTGTGATTATATAAATGTAATTTATGGTGCTGCTAGACTGCCCCGTTAATACAGGAGTCAAGCGGGAGAGCAAACAGTTTTTAACCGCAGTGAAAATGTTGTTTTTGAAAGGCTAAACGCCAACAAATACGAACTGAAGCAGAATATTTCATTAGATAAAAACATATTGTGAATTTAGGAAATGATTACATTCATCTTTTTTCAATAAATTTTGACTTTTGGACTTCACAACACTGGAGTTATTGGGAATGTTTGGATCACACGAGTTAAAAACAATCCTTCGCAGCCAACACTGGAATCTATTTCTACAATTCTTCTATACTATAATACTAATAATATTAGTGTAGCCTAATCCACTGGTTCCCAACCTGGGGGTCCCGACTCCCACTAGCGGTCGCCAAAGCTTCACAGGAGGTCATGAGGTCTTATTGATTTTAAGGAGTGTAACAAACTTTCAAAAAAAATATATAAATATATAGTTGGCCTATATCGCAGTATTTCATTAATTTCTCTGAAGAAAACTAAATGAAATTGTTATTTTTAAAGTTTGGATTATTATTTAAGATATCAAATTTAAAAAAAAAAAAAAGAAAACACTAAATTTGTCAAAAAAGATGCATATTATGAATGATTGTTTAAAATAAAAAAATATATAATATAGAGAATTATATCAAAAGTTTTTAAAAATAACAAGAAAACTCATCTCTGATGAAATATTCATAAAAAATAATCTACTAATTCTAATTCCTTGAAATCTCGTTTTACACAAACTTCTGGCAGTTATTATGTTCACTATTTGGGTAAATTGTACAGTTCTGTACTGTTATTGTTATCTATTGGATATATAATATGAAATATCCATAAAATATTTCACTTGGTCAGAGGTTGGCTGTTTACTCAATGATAGAAAAGGGGTCCCATTAAAGGTCCCGTATCGTGCTCATTTTCAGGTTCATACTTGTATTTTGTGTTTCTACTAAAACATGTTTACATGCTGTAATTTTAAAAAAAACCCCTTTATTTTCCTCGTACTGACAGCCTGAATATACCTGTATTCACCTTCTGTCTGAAACGCTCCGTTTTAGCTAATTTTGGCGGAATTGCAACAGAATTGCGTTGCTAGGAAACAGCTTGGGTCCATGTTTACTTCCTGTTAGCTGATGACATTCACATATACACTGCAACCAGGAATAAACTGGGACACATTTAGAATGTTTAAGTTTAAAATCTGCGTAAAGGGTCTAAATATTGTATATTCGTGACATCACGAATGGGCAGAAATCCTAACAGCTTGTTTCAAATGCAGAGTTTCTGAATACGGGCTGTGTGTATTTCCATGTAGATTGAGTGTTTTGATATTTTCACAGTATTTATATAGGATTTAAGCCTGCTTTATAATAAAAAACTTTTTATTAATATGGGACCTTTAAGGAAAAAGGTTGGGAACCACCTCGTCTATATCTGCAACGGTGCAGAAATACCAGGTTTAAACAGAATGAAAAGAAAAGTTGATTCTTTATCATTTTCAATATCAAAACCAGTTGATCTAAGTTATAAAACAGATAGTAATTGTGCTGTTTATTTCCTCAAAAGTGTGGCAGATGAGTGGGCCAGTAAAACCAAGAAAGTATCTTCACATATAATCACACTTTTCCCCGTCAGAGCGCACCCTGATGACGCCCTACTGACCGAATGTCGAGGGCTGTTTTGGCTCTGAGGAGTAAAAATTCATCCTCCACTTGAAAACAAGTTTAATTTGTGAGCCGGTGCTTCCCCCGTCTACACACACACACACACACACACACACACACAAACACACACACACACACACACACACACACACACACCGACAGTATGTACGCTATTACCTCTGAGCTCTATTGATTTGCAATGAGGACTTGTTACAGTGAAATTGGTGCCTCCATAAAAAAAAAATTCTGGCTGCATTACACTCCCGCTCATACCTTATCGACTTTCACTGTTAACGCATGTAATTGGCAGTACTATCTCTGTCCTTGTCTTTCATTGTCTCTCTCTCTCACACACGTCTTCTCCCTCCGTCCCGCCCTCCAGTGACCATTTTGCTGTCAGCAGATTTTTCTGTAGTGAGGAGTTTGGACCGTAATTCCTGTTATTCACGGGCTGCTGCGCCAGACGTGCGTTTGCCCTTCTGGATACACACTGCAGCGTCCCGCAACAGCCTGTGCAACACACACACACACAACACACACACACTCATGTAACCTGCCAAAAT
>CAKAOI010052012.1:32973-74343 GCA_916701655.1 Sebastiscus albofasciatus
CATGGTTAACGAAGATTATCGTCAGTGTTGGATGAAGAGGAAAGACTGGCTATTTGCATCAGATGTTCCTCCTACACACACACACACACACACACACACACACACACACACACACACACACACCTCATTAAAAATGCAGCGATGGTGCAGGCGGTGACACCGACGGTATGTACGCTATTACCTCTGAGCTCTATTGATTTGCAATGAGGACTTGTTACAGTGAAATTGGTGCCTCCATAAAAAAAAATTCTGGCTGCATTACACTCCCACTCATACCTTATCGACTTTCACTGTTAACGCATGTAATTGAAAGTACTATCTCTGTCCTTGTCTTTCATTGTCTCTCTCTCTCACACACGTCTTCTCCCTCCGTCCCGCCCTCCAGTGACCATTTTGCTGTCAGCAGATTTTTCTGTAGTGAGGAGTGTGGACCGCAATTCCTGTTATTCACGGGCGGCTGCGCCAGATGTGCGTTTGCCCTTCTGGATACACACTGCAGCGTCCCGCAACAGCCTGTGCAACACACACACACACAACACACACACACTCATGTAACCTGCCAAAATAATAAATAAATGACTCGATAAATAAATAAATAAATATGTAATTTAATGCAGCAAAAATAATATTAAAAATAAATGTAGCCTTTAATTAATTGATAAAATATGATTTATGTTTTAATTAGCTTCTTTATTTATTTATTTATCTTTGTATTAATTCCTTTATTTATTTACTCTTCTGTTTAATTTTCCCTTTTACTTATTTATGTATTTATTTTTATTATTTTTAAAATGTATTTATTTATTTTTGCATTTATTTATTTTATTGACAGACAACTCATTTGCATAATAAATAAGGGGAGAAATTCAAAGGGAAAATTGTGCAGAAATAAATAAATAAATGAATAAATGCTTAGATACAAAAATAAATACATACATTTAAAAATAAATATAAAATAAAACAAATGCAAAAAATACACACATTAAAAAATAAATATAAAATATATAAAACATAAATGCCAAAAAAATAAAAAAAAATAAAAAAACAAATGCAAAATAAATGAATAATAAAAAGAAATACATAAATAAATAAAAGGGAAAATTAAACAGAAATGTGAATAAATAAGAGAATTAATAAAAAAATAAAAAAATTAAAACAAATAATTTGTATCACATTTTATCAATTAATATATTTATTTTTAATATTATTTTTTGCTACATTTAATGGCATTTATTTATTTGTTGAGTCATTTATTTATTTTTATTTTTTTATTTTGGCAGGTTCTGTCCTCCATACTCACACACCCATATCATGCTGAAACTACTGGGTTAAAGTATACCCAGTATAACTGGACCCGTACATGTAGAAAACACACACACACACACACACACACTCTCTCAAACGCACACACACTACGACCATCTGTGCTAAATAAATTATCTGATAAAAAGTCTACCTGTAGGAGGAGGAAGAGGAGGAAGGAGGAAGAGGAAGAGGAGGAGGAGGAGGAGGAGGAGGAGGAAGGAGGAGGAGGAGGAGGAGGAGGAGGAGGAGGAGGAGTGTTTGCAGCTGTCTGCAGTGAGGACACATTTCACATTACAGCAGCTGGGCTTCACCTTCACACACACTCGAGTAAAACTGCGTACACAAACGAATAACGCACACATGCATGGTCTACGTGCACACACACACACACACACACACACACTCACTCACAGGTAAAAGCCAACCAGCCAGCGGTGATGATGGCTGCTGTGAAAAGAGGAAGCGTGACAAGCCAAGGCAGGTTTGGTGGAGCAGATGGATGCAGCTGGAGGAGTGACGGGCGGAGCTGAGCTTTGAGGCAACGTACATAGATGGCAGGTGTTTGTGAGAAGTGTGTGCATGTGAGGGGGGGGGGATAAAGAGACCATAGAAGAAGAGAAGAGGACGCTGAGCTTCGTGTGAACGAAGCTCAGCGAGAGAGCCTCGGGTGTTGTGTGAGAAAGTTATGAAAGAAACATGAAAAGTGATACAGAAAGGAAAAAGAGGACATTTTAAGAGACGGAAAACATGCAAAAGAGAGTGAGAGAGAGAGAGAGAGAGAGAGAGAGAGAAGAGAGAGAGAGAGAGAGAGAGAGAGAGAGAGAGAAAAGAGAAAGCAGGAAATAAGTGGGAGTTTCCAGGATGGCCCAAATCCATATTAAACACTAAATGTAGACGGGTTTTGCAGTCTGTTTAAACTGGAAAAGTAACACGATAAAAGTATACTAAAAGAAAGTCAGTATGCCTACTGTTGATGTACACTAATCTCCCACAATGCAATGCAAATGGACATGGAGGAGCAGCTCACAACTGGTAAAGTACTCATAGTCATAGTTTGACGCGCTGCACTGTAAAAAAACAAACTTTTTTTTACAGTTTTTTTTCAAGAAATTTTAATTTTTTTGTCTGTATTTCAAAATAACAGAAAAGAAATGTAAAAATGACATGTTTAATTTGTGATTTATATGTAAATAGTCTTAGATTTACAGTATTTTTTGTAATCACAACTGTAATTATCTGTATTTAAGCTTTTCTTGATCATTTTTAAAGATAATTATTCTGTTTTTTAGAGGTTTATGACTCTATTATAAAAACTTAACTTAAACTTATGACTTCTGGACGTCAATGTGCTACACACATTGATCAAATCAATCAAAATCAAATAGGATCAGTACAACGTATAGGATCAGTGATCTGCATTAGTATGCATGTATAGATGCAATATTAAATAATGTGAGAGAGGCAAAGACGAGCCCTTCAGCAGCAGCTCTCTTTAGTGTCACTCACGCTCGGTACGATCAACAAACACACTTTACAAATGTATTTGCTTTTCTGCAGGAGCACGAACGCACTTACTCCCACTCAGGAAAACAAAGAGAAGCACTTTCACCGCTTCAAAATGGAGGAAAAAATAGGTGACAAGAAGATTGGCAGGAGAAAGAGGAAAAACCGGAGAGTATGAAAAGAGTGGGAGACGAGCAGGCCGGTTGAGAGTTAGACGAAGAAGACACAACGAAGACGAGCTCTTTAATCCTCTGTCAGGAGCGGAGCAGCGGAGCGAAGAGGGCTTTCATTCCTGTTCTACTTTCATAAAGCTTTTATTATTAACACACAAAAGAAATAATAAATAACTAATAACACCTGCAGGACTCACAAGCTCACACATTCACCTCTAGGTATGTTTCCAACACACAGAAACATACACAATGGTGGTTCTCTACCTATATGTGCTTCACTGTTACGGAGGACGGAACCTGTCAAAGAAAGAATGAATAAGGAAATAAAAAAATGACTCAATAATAAATAAATATGCCATTAAATGTACCAAAAATAATATTAAAAATAAATGCAGGCATTAATTAATTGATAAAATGCAGAATAAAATGTATAAAGAAAAGAATAAATAAATAAATAGGTTTGGGGAAATAAATATGGGGGAAAATCATGAATAAATAAATAAATAAATAAATAAATAAATGAAATTGAATAACTAATAAATCAATTTTAAAATAAATAAAAAGAAATGTAAAAATAAACACATTAAAGGTTATAAAATAAATAAATAAATAAATAAATTTAATAAAAATAAATAAATAGATAAATACATACAATTTAATAATGAATGAATACATTCAAAAATACATACAAATAAGTAAATACATAAATAAATAAATACATTTAATTTAATTTAAATTTAAACATTTAATAAAAATAAATAAATAGAAAAATAGATTACAAAACTTACAAAAGTAAGTAAGTAAAGAAGCCAATTAAAACAGAAATATCAATTTATGTCACATTTGATCAATTAATTAATGCCTACATTTATTTTTTATATTATTTTAGTTACATTTAATGGCATATTTATTTATTTATCGAGTCATTTATTCATTCAGTTTTTTATTTTGGCAGTTTCCATCCTCCGTATGCTGTATAGTCAAAATCTGCCACAGTCTATCCGATACATAGACCACAAGAAACAAGAAACTGCCTGAAGCTGGATGAGACACTAAATCTGGTTTCAGGAGCTCAAATGAAGCTTAAAACAGCCGTCTGCGACAGGTTGTCATAGGCACGAGGGAAACGGCATGAAAACAGCTTTTGTTATTTTGCTGGAGACAAATGAAGACTCGCAATTACGCTCCGTCTGACCTTCTGACTCAAGAAGACGATATTAAATCACAGTTTCAGCAGCAAAAACAAGCTCAGCTCACTGTTTAAATACTTCCACTTGCCAATAGACACAAAGATGATGAAAGAATATACAAAAATAAATATATTCAGGAGACTTCGACATCTTTAAACTCAACACCCAAATCAAACAAAGAAAAGGAAACTCTTAAAATGCATTAAATGATATAGAAATACTTCCTTTCAACCAGAAAATGCAGAGTTTAATGGTGCAAAGGAAATCATTTTTATTCTTTATCTACAGCAAGAACTGCTTCAGGGTAAGAGCATGAACCTGCCATTGGTGCCACCTGCTTTTAATACAATCAGTTCATAACCACAAAGCAAACTGACTGTTCTCATATTTCTAAGTGCCTCCGAGATCAGCGCCAAATTCACCCAAAGCTGCATTTCCAACCCCATTCATCTACTCAGTGTACTCTCTGCTTTGGACCTCATTTAAAAAACTAGATCCGTACGGGAAGCAGGGCGTTGGCAGCCTCCAACGCAATGACACTTTTCACATGCTCTCACGCTATGGCTGCAATTAACGCTTATTTTTGTTGATCAAAGCCCAATATGATGTCCTCAAATGTCTTGTTTTGTCCACAACTCAAAGATATTCAGTTTACTGTCACAGAGGAGTAAAGAAACCAGAAAATAGTCCCTTTAGGAAGCTGATATCAGAGAATTCTTTACTTTTTTTCCTTAAAAAAATGACTGATTATCAAAATAGTCGGCGATTAATTTAATAGTTAATCGATTAATCGTAGCAGCTCTATCTCACAGCTATTTCCTCAAGAGGACACTGACAGCGAATGGACGGACAAGGCGGAGCATCACAGCGGCAACAGCAGCACCGTAAACACTGAGGTCGACTGAGCGAGCTGCCGCTTGGATTTTGAAGCACGTCTATTCTTGCCGTTACAGTACCGGCACTCTGAGCGGTCAAATGACAAAGAAAGACTCGAGAACTGCAAGAAGGGGAAGAGAGAATGAGATGTGACCCATGACCAAATTATCTTATGTTTAGAAAAATGCAGCGCAGTGAGGATACAGACGTTCCATACATCAGACATATTGAACGCAAAGCCGACCTGCTGACGTGCATTCAATTTGCGCTGGACCCGTTCAGAGACTCCAGTCTACAGTGTAGTTCATAAACTTCTCTGATAAACTAGAGAATTGTGTCTCATTTAAGCTGTTGCAATTCATTCTCAATCTCTATTTCAGGTTAATTTTGCATCATTATTAGACTACATTTCCCATAAACCCCGACTGGATTTTGCTCTCTCTCTCTCTCTCTCTCTCTTCTGTGTGCAACTGTTTTCGAGAGCGAGAGCTGAATATTCATAGCGTGAACTTTTCCATCAGACTTTCTCTTTTTCATAGCTGTCCTCCATTTAACAAAGCCAGCAACTCTGAAAGCTTTATCTCCGTCCACGTGTTTTGTGCTGCAAAGCAAATCCCAACACATGTTTTACCAGATCCTTCCTGGTGGCTCACGTTGTACGAAGCAACACAAAATCAAATCTGGGGGTTTATTTACTGATATTAAAATGATTAAACGTGTCTGTTATTTACCTGCGCTGCCTCCCAGCCCCACTGCCGGTATTTGGGATCGTGGGTGAACCTCCACATGTACCAGTAGGTCTCGATGACCTCCGGCCGCAGGATGTAGTACTTCTCGTTCTGCCGCACGGCCACCGCCTCCAGGCCGCTGTCGAACTTGAAGGCCTCCGGGCCGAGCTTCAACACTGGAGGGGGAGGAGAGACAGGGAGGAGGAGGAGAAGAAAAGAGGGGAGGAGGAAAATGTAGGATGGAGGAGAGAAGAGATGATAAGAAAAGAAGGAAGGGTGAGATCAGGGAGAAGAGAGGTGGAGGGAAATATGGAGGGATTGGAGGGACAAAGCGAAGAAAGTAAAGATAAACATTATCTTTTGCTGCTTGTTTGTCTTCACGCTTCAGTTGCTGGTGATTAAAGGTCCCAGCTGGTATGAACTGGAGCCTCCAAATCATTGATTTTACTGGATTTACACTTTTTACAACCACTGTTTTCTGCAAATTAAATATGATGGACATTACGACTGTGGAAAATGACTATGAAGTTTCCTCTGAAAGGATTAAAAACACACACTGACACACACACACTCTTAATGGTTGATGTGTTAGACTGCTCATTAAGAACTAACAGGCCAACTTTAGACAGCCCGACTGTCGCTATCAAACTCTCTGCCACCTAACCAGAAAGTTCTCTCACCATCTTCATTTGTTGCCACGGCAACCTCTCCTCTTTCTTCAGAGCAACCTCACGATTTCTGACTCTACACACCATCATGATGCAAGCTCACACACACACACACACACACACACACACACACACACACACACACACACACACACACACACACACACACACACACACACACACACACACACGTTTCTTAGCTGACAACTATCGATCCTCGTAGGGAAAACATCCCGAGCAGGTATTTTCTGAAAGGTCTCCTTCGAATGGATGAAATATTCACGATTCCAGCAACTGAGAATGTTAAAACCTGCTAACAAAAATGCGACCAATCAGCTTAACAGCAGTGTTGTGCAAGTTCACAGTTCATACACATTAAAATTAACTAGTTCATTATCATTTTTTTCAGTTTTTTTTAATGAGCTGCTCTGAGCTATTCTTTTTCAGTAGTAATGTCGTGCTATTTATATGCCTTGCTATGAGATCTGGTTGACTGCTACTAATACTAGGATGAGTTAAATGCAGAGGCTAATATCCACTGTGTACTGTACATGTGTGACAATAAAAGTTGATTCACATTTTATGTTCGGACTGATTTTTCAGACCTGGCGGGAACAATTTGCATAAAAATATGTGATTTTTTTCCATTGGAATCTGTCGTGATTTGTCCACAAAGCTCCTTCAAATATTCATATGAACTGGTTTCAGCTGCACCGGTAGCTGCGTGGTCTGAATTGCCAGTTGCAGTAGCCATGCTGGCATGTTGGGTTGCAGTAAAACACAGCGCGTGAGCGTCGGTCACGTTCACTAGTTGCAAACAGATACCAAAAACATGTCAATGAATGCTCTAAATGCACAACACAGCCTGCCAGTCTCTAAAAAAACTATCATTTTTAAGACAGATAGAGTGATTCTTTTGTGGTTTAGATTGTTAACGGTGTTTTATTGGTTGTGATATTAAACGTTTTTGAGAAAATAAATGAAATAAATATGAAGTCTGGTTTGAAGCAGTTCATTTTGAAGTCATAGGTGTGTTTACAAAGCATCTTTGCAATAATGAAGAATATAATAATGGCTTACTGTAATAAAATCTAAAGTAATATCATCTTCAGGTTGTTATTATAAATATATTACTTTACAGACAAATCATTACCGTGCTATCACGGTAAAGTGATCACATGTGTGTGTGTGTGTTTCCTCACCCGTCCTGTCGTAGGACTCGTGGCAGGTGTGTGCGATCTCGGCTCCCAGCTGCAGGTAGTGTCCGGCCTTGTCGTCGGGCGAGCCGTCGGCGCCCAACGCAAACATGCCGCCGGCGAAGCAGGCCAGGTGGCCCATCTTCCTCTCCAGGTGGCCGTTCTTCCACTCACCAATGAACGTCAGGCCGCCGTTGGATTTGCGTATCAGGTGGCGCTCGATGGCCTGGGGGGAGGCAGGAAGTGTGTGATTTATGCATTTAAAGTTTGGACATTTGTGAGAAGATACGGCCCGAAGGAGTGGAATGAAGCAGTATGTTTTCAGTGAGAGTGCACATATGTGTGTGTGTGAGTGTGTGAGAGTGTATTTGTATGCAGGTAGAGGTTGAAACAGAATGTGTGAAATGTATTTGTGTGGGTGAGAATGAAGAGATAAGGTCAGAAAAGGGGGGAATGACAGTATTTATAAAAGCAGGAATGTGGATGAAGGTTACGAATAGAATATTAAGTGTGTGAGTGTGTGAGAATGTATTCACGGGGTTAAGTTGTGTGACATTGAGAGCACGTGTTTGAGGGTCAAACAGAAGAAAACAGAACAAAGCGGTGAGTTTAAAATGCAGCCACATCCGCTGCCCCTTCGCTCCGTAGCATCTGCTCTGCTCTCTCGTAATGATTGACAGACATCTTCATCAGCTACAGACCTCTAACATCTGCTTCCTGCTAAACCCACTCTCACTTTATTTAGAAAAACAAAAGCACGGCTCTTTTTTGTAACCTACCTACCGAACTAAAAAGATATGTTCAGGCATTACTTCCTGAAGGGCATTTTAATTTTCCCCGTGGGTGTGTGGTGATTTGACAGGAAGCCAAGTGAAATATAATCAAGTTATGAGTTTACCGTTACCGTGATGGTTTATCTCTCTCGGCAGCAGTACTGTTTTGAAGTAGTGTTTTTATACAGTGCAAGAATAAATGGCTCCTAACGGAGGTCATTAGTTTACTGCTGGTGCCAAGAAAGTGATGAGCTTTTTTTAAATATGTAAATATGTCTTCAGATTATGCACACTGTGTTAAAGGGATGGTTCAGGTGTTTTACTTCTTCATAGTCAGTGTATTTACCGACAGTAGATGGCGATGTCATTGTTTCTAAGCTTTTATCTTTGCTCTCGCCAAAGCAACCAGACTCCATTGGAAAGAACTGTAATTTGACCTCGCAGAACACTTAAGTTGGTCGACCGCTGCGTTTGTGTTATTGTAAATATATTTTATAGATTTTCTAAGTTTTTATACCACAAGAGTAGAACATATAAAACATATATATTTGACTTAAAGTTCAATTCACTTACTCAACTCCCAACTACAAAGAGGCACCATTCAACAAATAGGTTAACCATCCCTGCCACCAACCCAGGGGATTAAAGGTTACAGAAAACACAAGATAATCAAATAATTGTATTAATTAGTCAAACAAAGTAAAAAGGAAAATAAATTAAAAAAATAACAATTAAATATAAAAAATAAATAAATACAAATATAAAAAAATAAAAATAAAATAAAAAAATAAATAGTAAAAAGGAAAAGAAATAAAAAAACAAAAAAACAATTAAATATACAAAATAAAAAATAATAAATAAATAAATAAACAAATTGTGTAATTGTGTGACTTTGGTGATTCAGAACTAACAAAACTCACAGAATAACACAAACAAACTGACTGATCGAGGCTTCTGGAGACCAGGAACTCCTGTGTTCTGTGAGGTAAAATTACTGTTTTTTTCAATGGAGTCTGGTGGCTTTGAAGAGAGCATAGATGGATGCAACGGCTTCAGTTCCCGCGTCAGAAACAGCTGTTTGACGGCGAGGTAAAGCGGTGAAAATATTCTAAATATAGCGTACAGAGGTATAGAGGAAAACGCATTTCAGACACCTAGTGTCTGAAATGCATTTTCCTCTATACACAGTCCACAGCAGTACGTTGCTTTGCTCCCGTGCTGGTACTCCTGTCTGTTTCTCCAAACTCCATCTACTGTAGGTAACACACTGACTATGTAGTAGCACCTCATACAACCCCACTGAGAAACACCCGAACTATCCCTTTAAAAGAAAGTGTCTCTTTGGTCAGAAGCTGCATGTGGAAATAACTGTGCAACATATCGAGACAAGTGTTCTGATTGTGCTCTACCTCGATGGCGTCATCGTAGGTCTTGCGGGCTTCTGTGTCCGTCTTGTCGGACATGAGCCACGCCTTCAGCAGGTACTCGTAAAAGCTGTCCCCAAGTCCTCCAACTGAGGTGTGGTCTGGAGAGAGAGAGAGGGGAAAGAAAAGGGTTAAGAAGTGAAGAGTGGAGTGAAACGAAGGAGGATAAACAGATAAATAAGAAAGCCAACGTGAATTATTCATTCTTCCACTTTGCTTGAAAGTCAGATATAAATATATGGCATCAGAAGCATCTATTGAAACCCTCTACACCCACAATATATATTGGTTTTTGTTTACCGTCTCCCTGATGTGCTCACATTTCAATGTCCCCAATCGTCCTCATGAAAGTTTACACAGCTCTCGTGGCTGTCCTGATTTGCAAGACGCCACATAGAGATGATGGGACACCAGCCAGCGCTCATTCTGATCAGACGATGACAATAACTACAGGGAGATTTCATCCAACTTGATCTTATTTTTAATGGCGCTTTGGTCTATTTCAGGGACAATTTCACTGACCTATAAAATATGATTGACAATATAAGCAAATAAAAGACATTTGTGCATCTAATATTGTACCATCATGGCATTAGATATGGTAAGTTGTGTATATTTACACAGACAATGCCAGCTAGTGATTGAGGACTAGTTTGTAGGAAACATTGAGAGGCAGGTTGTCAGTGATTGGTGCAGATTTACTCACATTTGGAAACAAAATGAATCAATAAATGAGTAGAAACCTCTTGAATTTGTTGTTGTAAATAAGCCAATTTGGTGGAATAACATCATTTACTGTTGGTGATTCAATCAAACAGACCCGTAGTACGGTTATGACGGCAATAGGACGTCTGTGTGTCTGTTATTTAAACTTTTTTCAGGACTCATTTTGCTGCCATTTCGCTGCAGATGTTGTGCTTTCCACATGTTTTATGCAGAGTGTTCATGCAGCACTAAAGCACTCACGACTTTCTCCAGGGTGTTATTTGGCAGTTAACAACGCATTTGTACGAAATGAAATGTTCTCTTTCTCAACGTAGAATAAAAATTGTCATTTTAATAATTCCCCCTCGCGCCCTCTTCTTCTATCCTGGATGGAAAATAACCGGCAGACCTGGATGAATGCTGCTGTATTTTTGTATTCATCTGGAGTATTTCTGCTCTGCCGGCGTCTGGCAGGTCACCAGCCCTCTTCTGGTGGCTCTGCTTCACGCCAAATTATCATACTTGGTTGGTGAAGTACTGAATTGGAATTTTTTTTTGAGTGTGCTGGCTGAAAGAGAAACACTTTCATATCCTGGTTATAACAGCATTGCTAACGTTTTTTTGGACCCAAATCACAGCCTTTGTCCAACTTCATTTCCTTTTATGGTAAACACACACACAAAGAAAACGTCTACCAGGATGATGGAAAAGAGCGACTGTTGAGCGTCACATTCAGGACGAGCAACGAGGGTTCAGTCCCGGTAGCGGACCAGTGGACCCGCTCTTACAAGCGGGGGTGAAAGTAGAAAGTAGAAGTAGCCTATATTGCTTAAAGTGACAGTAGGCAGTATATTTTTGGCATCATTGGGCACAAATTTCACAATAACCTTTCAGCATATTGTCACTGGGAGAAAACTAGACTTCTGCTCCTCCTCATGGCTCTGTTTTCAGGCTTTAGAACATCTAGCCCATGACGGGAGACTTTGACCAATCACAGGTCATTTCAGAGAGAGAGAGCGTTCCTATTGGCTGTGCTCCGGTCATGTGACCAGAACTTAGCGTTCCTTCATGAGATTTCACGATGGCGGCGGCGTCACAAACGTTCTCATTTTACAGCTAAACCGTGCACTACAAGATAGGGCGGCTGTGGCTCAGAGGGTAGAGCAGGTCGTCCACCAATCGGAAGGTTGGTGGTTCGATCCCCGGCTGCTCCGAGTCACATGTCGATGTGTTAACCCCAAATTGCTCCCGAAGGCATAGCCATAGCCATCGGTGTGTGAATGAGTATTAAGATTAGATCCTAATGGGCAAAGTTGGCACCTTAGCAGCCTCTGCCATCAGTGTGTGAATGCTGACATGTAGTGTAAAGAGCTTTGAGTGGTTGGAAGACTATAAAAGCGCTATATGTAAAAGCAAGTCAATTTACCATTTACAAGATGATTCTGAAAACATCTGAGGAGAGAAATAGGCATTAACGTAACATAATATAGATTCAGATTTGATCAGCGCTGCCTAGTTTGACCGTTTGGTTCGAGATCGCGAGTGATTGACAGCCGGCTCTCATAGATCCTCAGATCAGCTCTTACTGCTTGTCTGTGAAATCTTGCAGATGCCGTTAGGAGAACCGGAGGACACAGAGGAACATGATTTTACACATGTACTACTGTCAGGATATAGCGACCGATGAAGGTATGGAGTAATGATGGATGGAGGGATGAATAAAGTGTGCTGAATGACATTATATTATCATTTCTACCACGGTTAATATTCGTTCTTAGCAGAGAGGGGAATTACCACCAGCTCTGAGACATGTTAAGCTACATTTACAAAGCTTATTTATGAAATATGTTGACATAGTGAACATGGTTGGACAAACTTTGGAAATGACCCGATGCTGTAGATAATAGATGTACAAAAGTTAACTTATTTTGCAGGGTGAAGCTCTCTAACTTAAAGGACAGAGATCTTCTCTCTTTGGATTTGGATTGGAAGTCAATACCCTTCTGTTCATGCTCAGAATAATTCATTAGTAGTAGAGAGAGAGAGAGAGAGAGGGAGAGAGAGAGAGAGAGAGAGAGAGAGAGAGAGAGAGAGAGTAAATCTCCCACCATACAGTAGGAACTATTTCACCGTAACACAGCTGTAGTTGAACGGTAGTTTTAACCATAAAGACCTTGAGATGTGAGACGACCTGATGATCGTATCAGGGAACGTATTAGATAAAGTCCGAAATAGAAAGTCCGCTCAAGTACAAAACGTTTTTTTGTCACCAGCTGCTTTCACTATTTCACAAGGTGGTGCTGGAGGGTTGGATGCTGTTTTACAAGGATCATCTTTAAAGTTGAATTTCTGTCTTTTGTTGTTTTGGTTTTCTCATTTTTTGTTTTGCAAAATCTCACAATTATGTGACATTTTGCTCGGCGGTTGAATTCCATGTTCCCGGTTTGGTTTGTTGATCTATTTGTCAGCAGGATTACGGAAAAACAACCGGCCCGATTTTCATAAAACTTGAGTAGCATGAGCATTTTGGAGCGGATACGAATCACGGGGCAGATACACACATTATTTTTCACTTATACGGAAACAGTGCTGGTGGAGATCTGCCCTCTCCGATCGCCCTTCTAGTTTACAAATACTTTAATACAGTATAGTATAGTTTTCCAGACCTTTAACAAAGCCAACACAAGCACTCTGAGTCCTGTGTGTTTCCCAGTGTTCATGTCGTTAACGAAAACTCTGACAAAATACGTTCGTCAACGAGACGAAGACAAGACGGCACTGACGTTATTAAACAATGGTGACGATATCAAACATGCAATTTCATTGATAAAAGAAGAAGAGACTACAATGTAGTTTAACAACATACACATCTTCCACCTTCTCTTCCCCCTCTCTCTCTGTCTCTCTCTGTCTCAAACTGCGGCGGCACTCAGTCCGTCTCTCAATATAATGCTCAATATAATCTGATGACTAAACAGGAATAAAAATACCTGACAAAATTTAAGAGATAAAACATTTTGACCAAAATCAAATCGTCTTAAGACTAAATCTAAAATAGCTGCCAAAATGAACACCGGTGTTTCCTACAAGCGCCTCGCTGCCACGCTGTCCACAAGCTTTTTCCGAGAGGTACTTTTACATGTTTACCTCTAAATATCCAGACTCTCGTCTGGTTCAGAGGCTCTGAATCATTTTTTTGCTGTGCCCATCTTGCATTATCTTGCCATCGCACCTTTGACTGACTGAGCCGTTTGATTTTTACATAAAATAATATGTGAAAACACTTCTGAGGCGATCGCACAAGAAAGGAAAATAAACACCTGGTGGACTCTGTAGTATCACAGGGAGCACAACACAGATAACAAGTAAAGAGTGAAATCACAGCATCAGACCAGAGAGAAGATAATACACCACCCACAGCTCCAACTAGCCTTTCACGTAAAACAGTTTTCAAATGTAAAGATGAAAATAAGAAGGTAACGCAGATTAAAATACAAATTGGAGCAGGAAGGCTCATTCAAGTTCTGTCTGATCTTCTTTGTACTTTTCTGTTGTCCTACTACTTCTCTCTGTTTCACAATCACCTCCCACACTCTTTCAACTCAGCATCCGCCCACACACACTTCCTCCTCTCCTCTCCTCTCCATCATTTCTCTGCCAATCACAGGGTCCGGGTCACGCAGGGAGCGCCTGTCAATCTAAGACAGGGTGTGCTGAGGGGGCGGCTTCAAACACACACTGAAACTGCAGACACAAACATGCATGTACGTCTTCACAAAGCTCCAAACACACTTTAAAACGCAAATCAAGGGCAGGTCAGGCTGCTGCGGTAACAATATATGTACAAGAATCATTTCTATGCAACACCCGACCCAGTGAAGAACACAACAGTAAAGGTCAGCCACGTTTCAGTCCATGTTATGCATCACACTAATCTCTTTTTAGTGATGCACCAACCGATCACCCACTAGGACTTGGATTGGCAAGAATCTGGCGATACAATACGTATCATGATACAGGGTTATATATATATATTGTGATACCGTTAGCAGAGCGTTATATTGCATGTTTTTAAAATCTAATTTTAGGAAAACTGTCATCGTCTAAAGAATACACCACACGGGACGAGAGAGAGAGTTGACAGACCGAGAGACGGCGGAGGATTTGGTGTCAAAGAGAAAAGCAAACACGCCTATTTGGCAATATCTCTAATTTAAACCCAATGCTGTAAGGGAACCATAACGTTAATGATCGCCGCGAGGAGGACGGAGCGTTCACAGACAGTGTGTGCGGCGCAAAGTGGACACCTGCAGCCCCGCAGCAAAAGCTGGACCGGAGAGGCCAGACACCCAGACAGCCGCCCGACGGTAAAGATCAGAGTCAGCGCTCTACACATATTGAACGTCATCTTTTCTAGTAAACTGTCCGGTGTAATCGGTAACACCGGTGATGTCACAATTTTATTAACCGGTGGGATAATGTCCTCACCGTCACATCCCTATTTTGCGGCACTGTTTACCGTTCAACGGTTTCTTCATGCTATTATGTGGCGACAAATATCCCTCTGGGACAAATAAATCTAAATCTAATATTTATAAAGAGTAAGCCAACCTTTAAAACTAAAATCCGCTGACAAAAAAAGAGGACAAAGCACTTAAAAAAAGAGGCCTCTTCTTTGTATTCAACATAATACCTTATTATCTCAAGGAAATGTACTGAAACGACTTTATATCTGACACTAATCTGATGCAAATTATTATTTTAGACGGTAAAAAATAAGCTTTCTTCTTCCAGTCCTCTTTGCTGGTGAGCCAAAAAGTTAACTTTGGACACAGTTTGTGCCTAAATGCCTGCTCTTGGATAGACAGTATATATATGTTATATATATCTTTACGAGGCTGTACATTAATGAAGTTGAACCTTTGTAAAAATCCGATGTTACAAGTGAGCTTTATTTCTGTTTCAGTAATAATTAATGTTGCTGTATGGAAACCCAGTGAAGAAGAAAGAAGTGTTTGACAGACTGTCGTGTGTGTTTGAGCAAAGAAGAGAGTCAGTTAAAACGAGGGAGTGGGTGGTGTGTGTGTGTATGTGTGTGTGTGTGTGTGTGTGTGTGTGTGTGTGTGTGGTAATAAGGCTGTCAGTCACAGCAGGATCTCATTAAGACGGAGGAGCTCAGCCTCATTCCTCATTAGTGTGACTTAACTACTGTCTACACACCTACACTCCACAATAACACACACAGTAATACATTCACACACACACACCATCGACACATGCTCCCACCCTTCAAACACTTCACACACCGTCTCAAACACACACTCACATATATCTCTCACCCAATACAATACCACTCACTATTCAAATAATTCAAACACACACATACACAGACCATAACTAAGGTGACAGACGATTATTTGCCATAATAACCATCATTTATAAGCGGTAAATTGATAGTTAATTAAACTTAGTTAAGTTATTTTACTGTTAACAAACAATGAATTAATAATTAATAATATTTACAAATTATTAGTGATGCTATAATTTCTGTTATTTGATCATTAGTTTGTGAAATAATTAGTTTTTAAATTATTTATTGTATTTATACTTAATAATAATAATTTAATAATTAAGTATTTATTATTAGTTTATTGTTGTACACATTATAACATTTCATATACTGTATTACGTATTCCTTAATGATTACCAAATAAACCTTTAAAACCTTTAAGAAATCATTTGTAAAACATCTATAAACATTACATAGATAGATGGAGTATTAACTACCTATATAAATAATGTTTATAGATGTTTTACAAAGTATTTATTAACCATTTAACAAGTTATTATAATCATAAGTTGCAACTTTATAACAGCCAAACAAATACATTTCTTTAAAGTTTACAAATAATATCTTAATCATTAAAAAAATACTTCTAATATAAATATATATAATATATTACATATTATGTGTGCAACAATAAACTGTTAAACTAACAGAAATTATAGCATTACTAATTAGTAAATATTATTAATTATCATTGTTATCTGTTAACAGTAAAATAACTATTAATTAAGTTTAATTAACTATAAATGAATTATTTAATAATAATGGTTATTATAAAGTTTTACCAAACACAGTCTGAATTTGACTATTTTACAAACCAATTAAATGTTTTAAGATAACTCCTCTAAATGGTGGTTGTTTATTTGCCACAGCAGCTGATACAGATTCTGGCTGATGGTTTGTGTTAATGTTTTGTCTGGATACCAGCGTGCATAATAAATCATGCGACAGCCGCGCTGCCTAAAATCCAGCCCTGAAAGCTCTGTCTAAATGTTCCAGTAATGAATTTAAATGCATGTGTCTGTGTGTTACTCTGCAGCTACAGGTTACAGGTGTTCACAAATATGCAAATAACACCCACGCTCACACAACAACATGTTTTACTATTTATCTGGAAACAAACTTTAAATGTAGTGTAATTTTCTGACTCTGTGAACGATAACCACGGCATCATCGCAGTGGCGTGAGCGGCGACTGTGGAGGATCTCTTTTGTTGCATTATCGATATGTGTATTAAAAACATGTTTAGCAAGATAAGTGATGTTTGTCGTTCTAGGTGCGAAGCCCTTCCTCTTACAAAACCTTTAATCCTAAAGGCTTTTACCCACTGGGAGGGTTTTTTGGTGTGAACAAAACCCTTAAAGGGACTGTTTGTAACTTTCTAAGCGTATAAACGTAGCGGGTCGGCACACATGCGCGCTCCCGTGTGGCCGCTGTCTCATCTCCTCTGCCTGCTTGCCTTCACTCAGACAGCGCGCGCGTTCTCGCGTACTCGCTCCACCTCTAGACGTGAACGCGCGCTCACTCCACACTGCAGAAGAGTTAGTTTAGCTCTGAGAATATCTAGTGAATGTTCAGTGGACGTTTGTGCAGAAATAACTGCAGCAGCTCCTCCAGACCAACAGAGGTTTCCCGTATCTTGTAAAGTGACGGGGCTCCGCAGAGAGAAACGTTATCGTCTCGTTACCGACCGGTTGCCGGTGTCTTCCTGCTCTCTCCGGCTGCGGGCGGAGGGGGACGAGTTTCTCGCTGGGGAGCCCCGCTGCCTCAGCCTGCGCTGAGGCAGGAGAAGCCAACACAGGATCAGCATTGATTCATGGAGAGACCTTGGTCTGGTCAGCTAACATTACTGCCAAGCAGCTGAAATATAGAGTGATGTTGTGCTTTTAGCTGACGTGTGTCTCCTCACTGTGTTGAGAGATGCTCGTTCATGTCCATTTAGAGCGAGCACAAGCGCCAGCAACACGACGCTGACTTTAGTTGATTTCACGGCCACAGGTGTCGCTGTTAAGAAGCATTTCTGAAAGTTACAAATAGTCCCTTTAAAAGGACCCGATGAGCACATCAACTATTGTTTTTTTTCTTTTTCATTGTCGCCCAGCTGCCGGCTCCCTCAAACAACCTACAGTGGACAAGGTTACAGGAATGATTGGTCATGATTACTTCATAGCTTAATGAACGAACTGGAAATGAAGAAATTAAAAGTTTCCTAATCATCATCATCATCATCATCATCATCATCATCATCATCATCATGGTCACCTTGGCCTCATCATTTGTTATTTTTTGCAAGGATTTATAAACATTAAAGGGCATTTTAGCTCCGAGCCCCTCCGGGTTTCACATTAATTACATTCCTAACTCCCCCCTCCCTCTTTTCTTCCAACTGTACCATCCAGCCTCTTCATGTGATGCTCAGGTTGGTTTTCGGAGCAGCTTCGGGCTTTAATTAAACGTGCTGCTTTGCTGTAATCAATGAAGCTGGTTTAAGGCAACAAGGTGGGATGGCAGCTCATTAATGAGTCCAGGCTTAAGACCGTAACACGCATACGGTAAACATGCAGCTAGATCAATAGATGTGCCAGGTGGTATTAGAGCACAGAGACACTGTTCATGTGCTCACACTAGGACTGTAACGGCTCGTGTATTCGTACCATGGATGAATAATGAGACTGGAATACGGCGCCGCCGCTCAGCCTCGCTTCCAATTTGGTATCGCCATGAAAAATCTACCTAGACCTGATATATCGATCTGAATATGTGCAGTAGGAGACTGCACATATTCAGATCGTCTAATACCCCGGAAGTAAACCCGGAAGTTAGAATAGGCGTCATTTCTTATGCATCCTTTAACTTTATTACATTTGTCACATACATACATGAAATTTGACTTCTGCATTTAACCCATCTAAAGCATTTAGAAGCAGTGGGCTGCTGTAAAGCGCCCGCAGACAGTGACAGACATGCAGACAGCAGGAACTGAGGATTAAGCCGCCTCGCAGACCGTCTGTTTTCCGTCTGGATACCTGAGGCTGATGCTGCGTGCACATTGAACTCATGACGGGAAAAAGAAAGTAATTTTCTCTGAATAAAAAAAACAAATATGCACGGGGAAAGCACCTGTGGTTGAAGCCGCCCCTCATCCAATGGATTGATAACTGCTAGGTCACATAATGTCCCAAAAGTGAAACACATCAGCACTAGCGGCGCGCATGCAGACCGGCGCCCGTGTCCCTCCATGCCACTATCGGGTGAGAGAATGAGGAGCAAAGGAGCGCCGTTCTGCGCGCACGCTCGCGCTGCAAAGCCCGCCAAAAAACGGTAATGTCTCACACTCGGTGAGGGAAAAGGCAGAAGAATCGTCAGCGAACCAGTAAATATCGAAGCAGTGACTTTGTATTCATGTAATAAATATACAAACGTCAATTAGATGGTAATCTGCATGAGAAATGATACACAACAACAAACATTCGGATATAATAATCATCAGTAGTGATCGATTTGACCTCGACAGACGTGATTTCCGCTGTACCAAACCCACACTAAACTGTGTACTTCTGTGTACCATTATAGCCCTAACACACACTATATCTGTATGACTCCAATATATACCCAAACAAACACACACAAACACACACACACACACACACACACACACACACACACAGAAAAACCATAAACCATCCGTCATCACCTGCCCAGTCATGCAGCTCTCCAGCTAACTATCCATCTGTTAATGTACTCATCCATCCATCAATCAATCCGCCCTCCCTCCATCTTCCGTCCATTTATTTTCTCCTGCTTTTGGCCCAAAAGTCTGTGCACTTACAAGAACATCAGTCTGGTGCCGAGCCACCTATCCATCCATTAATGAGCCCATCCATTTATCCATCCACCCATGAGTGCTCCCATTTGTTTTGTCGACAAGTAAAACAAATAAAACATCTCGCTGGACCGCAAAAACAAAACAGTCTGTATTTTTGAGAGTGGTACCATCTCCTGTTTAGTTTCCTCCTCCTGTGCGTAGTCTCTGTGTGTGTATTGCTGTCTATTTCCAATTTACTTGGGAGTGTTGTAAATTGAATAGACTTAATAAGGCAATCTCTCATGTTGCAACTCATTCCCCCGGACAAATGAAAACAACACAATATATTCAATTTTAAAACCGATTTCATCTTTTCATTTCCTTTCACTGAACTAAAGAGCAAACCTGAGCAGATAGTCGTACTGTATCTGATCGACGGGCGCTTAAAATTCTTCTGAGGAATATTTTAATATCAACAATATTTTATTATTCTGTTGGAATGCTAAAATAATAAACCACAAATCTCTACACATCTGTCATCCAGCATCTTTAGACCTAAACGCCTTCTCAGGTTCAGAACTCTCCCCACTGGAATATAAACAAAAAGGAATATTTAATACTCCCCTGGTGAGGGATCAGATGATAACTTCATATATTCCCAAGTAACGTTGGGGAGAAGAGTACAAACATTCAGAGTGCATGTATGAAAGGACATGTTAAACACTCTGAATGTCAACTTTGGGAGATGACTAAACGTTTTGCAGCACTCTGGAAACGGGACAGAAAAATCTCCAAAATGTAAAAAATTATGATTTTCAAAAAACTGTCAATGTTTTATTTGTCACATACAGTATGAAAATGTGCTGTGAAATGCAGAGTGCATTTGCTGTAAAGGCTGTGCTGAAAGGCTAGTGTGATAATTAGCATAAATGCCTTTACCCTCTGAGGGGCGCGACAAATAAACGACGTGAAAATGCGAATTACTCGCCTGCAAATCTAGGGCTTTTATTGTGAAAGGTAAGAACAGAAGGAGTGGATGCAGCCTTCGTCGAAAGGAGTAATACAGTTTGCTGTCTTGGTTCGGACTACGGAACCTCCGTGTTGTTGTTGTTTCATAAATAAAGACGCAACTCAACCCGTTCTGCACAACGTGCTTGGTTGATGTTAAGGCTGTCAATCCATTCAAATATTTAATCGCACATTTTTTTATCAGTTCAAAATTTACCTTAAAGGGATTTAATCCTTTTATCAACATGGGAGTGGGCTGCTTTATGCAAAATGTATATATATATTTATTATTGTAAATCAATTAACAACACAAAACAATGACAGATATTGATCCAGAAACCCTCACAGGTACTGCATTTAGCATAAAACAATATGCTCACATCATAACATGGCAAACTGCAGCCCAACAGGCAACAACAGCTGTCAGTGTGTCAGTGTGCTGACTTAACTATGACTTGCTCCAAACTGCATGTGATTATCATAAAGTGGGCATGTCTGTAAAGGGGAGACTCGTGGGTACCCATAGAAACCATTTACATTCACTGATCTGGAGGTCAGAGGTCAAGGGACCCCTCTGAAAATGGACATGGCAGTTTTTCCTCGCCAGAATTGAGCGTTTGGAGCATTATTTAACCTCCTTGCCGACAAGTTAGTATGACATGGTTGGTACCGATGGATTCATTAGGCTTGTGCACTATTTTATGTCTTAGATTCTCATGAGTGAGTTTCTTTTTATACATATTTAAATGAGCATTGTTGGAGGGAACCTGAGATGTAAGATCTTCATTGCCAACGACTGCTTCTCTGTGTGTATATGACAATAAATAAATATGCAAATGTGCAGGGTGTCAAGTTCAAAGGATTCACAGAGGACTTTGTGCTACACGAGGCCGAGGAAATACAGACGCATACATCACTCTACTAGCTACGTCAGCAGGTCTATACCCAACACTTTGACATCATACTGGGTTCATAATCTGTATTTAGAATCCTACTTTACTCTAAAACTGTATTGTGACACATCCAGTCACACTTTACTATTAACAAAAACTCTGACAACATAAATGTTACCTTGGTTTTCATGTTTGTTTAGGTTTTTGTTCAGTCATTGTTGGCGTTTCCTCAACGTGACCACAGTTAAACTGGTTGTTTATCCGTCACCACGTGTCATGATTGTAGGTGTAGCTACCCAACACATGCGGTGAGTCTCACCAGCTTTAATTATATACTTATCCTTAAATTACCTAAACCAGAAATGACAGGTTTCAGGGCAACACCGGCGTGTTCTACTGCACGTCTAACTTCACTCAGTGAGCTGTTAATTTCCCCGGGCAGACCGCCAAAATGTAATCAATATAGTGGGAATACTGCGTTCCCCTTCTTCCATCTTCCTCCTCTGCTCGCTTCAATTTGTTCTCATTAAAGACGATCCATTCGGCTCCTTCTCTTTCTTTCACTTAGTGTTAATTTCTCCTGTGTCTCTTCATATAGTTCCACTTCTGAGAACATGATCATTTAAAGCTCACAAGAACATTTCCACTCTTCTCCCAAACTGGCTGCTTGTAGAGCAATAATCCAGGAATCCAACAGTGTTCTCTAATGAAATGCTGAAAATGCATCTCCACAACACTTGAAACTACATTTTCATTTACTTACAGCCACACAAGAGCAGAAATGTGCGTGTGAATGTTGAGGCAGTAAACTCAGGACTTGTGTTAACACTTGAATGTGAAGCAGTGATTTCGGTGTACTCACGTTGTCCCCAGCGACCCGTGCGAGGGTTCAGGTAGTTCGGGTAGAGCCCGTTGGGTCGGTCCATTTTGGCTAACAGCTTCCGGATGTGCATCACCTGAGATCAACACCAGACACACAAGAGTTTTAATCCAAATAGAAAATATTCCCTTTGAAAAATGCTAAATTACAGTCGTCATCTTTTCACAAGAGACAAATCTATTTTGGGATTTTAATTTTGTGATGTGTGTTGCTTGATTGATTTGACTTTCTGTATTGTTCTCTTTTGCTTTTATGCAATTTTCTCTAATTCAAAGTACAAGTTAACGAAACGTTCTTGCTATTTCTATAACAAAAAATGAGTGCTGGCATGAAACTTTACCTCTCAGTCATTTTTTTATTGCATATTTGAGTGAAATACTGGTATAATTATAGGGCTGCCAACCCTTACTGCTCATTTTGGTCTTAGTTGACAAAGATTTCTTTAGTCATTTAATTAGTCATTCGTTTTTTTATGCTTTTTTCTTTATTTCTAATGAAACTTATGAGCACATCTCTGGTAAACAGATTTAAAGTGGAGCTTTTCTGTGATTCTTTGTGGAGAAACTCAGTTTTACAGATCAGTCGACAAAGTTCTATGAGTGTTAGTCGACTAAGAGTTTATTAGGTCAATGACAGCCCTATATATATTCATAAACAGTGATATAACAAAGCAGAGAACATGCTGCAGTACAAAAGCATACCCAGAAACAACCAGCACACATATGCCGCATGTCTACTGCATGGTACGGCACAGCTCTCCTCAACTCACATCGCTCTTTTTGGGTTTTCCATGATTATTATTTGTCACGATTATTCATTGATTTAAGTGACTAAATCTTCTAGTTGCACTTTCACATTTAAATCAACAGAGCGCTGCTTTCCCTTTCTGCTAATTAACAAATCTTTGCATCAAAATAAGATTTAAAATAAAGCTATTCTTCTTCACCTGAATTCAGTAACAGAGAGTTATATACAGTATATATTCTACTCTGTCGTCACTATCTTCTACTCTGGACTGCAGTCGCAACATTCAGAGAAGTTTGATTTCATATGCAGCTGAGTTTTCTATGAGAGCAGCATTTTAAATGTCACTATCACAGTTGATCATGTTCATGTGATTGTGGGAAGCCAAAATCGCG
The DNA here is from genome assembly GCA_916701655.1 of Sebastiscus albofasciatus. Lineage (NCBI taxonomy): Eukaryota > Metazoa > Chordata > Actinopteri > Perciformes > Sebastidae > Sebastiscus > Sebastiscus albofasciatus. Next base: position 56,587 of record CAKAOI010052012.1, read on the forward strand.
ATTGCAATTAATATTCAATTAATTGTGCATTAATAGCGCCTGGTACCTGCTACTGTTTTTGGTGCCACTTCGGTCGATGCGAGCTGAGCCGTTAAAACACTGCAGACCACTGATTGGTCAGAGAGAATCGTCACTATTGGGACATCCTGCACAAACCAAGCTACCGTCAATAGCAACTGCAATCTTTTTTATTCACTCGACCCAGATTTAAAGCCCACAAAACTACGCCATGTCACAACAAAATGGAGAAAAGGACCTGGAACCAAAAGAGAGTTGAGTCGAGCCGAACCATGCCGTGGAAATAAGGCAATATTAAACAGTATTAAATCCCAGAGCTGCTGTACCTTCTGGTAGTAGGCGGGGTTCCCTGTCAGGTAGGTGAGGTGAACAAACTCCATGTGGAGAGTCCCGAACTCGGCCAGGATGCTGCTGCCCGCCGACGCCCAACCCCAGTTACGACCAACGCCACTGGAAGAGGAGGAAGAGGAAGAAGAGGGAGAAGAGGAGGAAGAAGAGGAAGACAAAGAAACAAAGATATATAAAAGAATAATAAAGGTTTTAACTGGTGCATAGAACAAAATGACCATATTGAATCTGCGGACGCTGACTGGGTTTTCGATAGAGACGGATGTCTCAACACATACTTGTGAGATTCTGGCAGTGGTGGAAGAAATATTAAAGTAGCAATACTATAGTTTAAATATACTCTGTTACAAGTAAAAGTCCTGGGTTCAAATTCTTACTTAAATAAGTAAAAGTACAAAAGTATTAGCATCAAGATATAGTTAAAGTATCAAAAGTAAAAGTACTCATTATGCAGAATGAACCATTTTAGAATAATATATTATATTATTGAATTAAGATTAGTGATGTACATCACTTTAATGTTGTAGCTGGTAAAGGTGGAACTAATTTTAATTACTTTATATACTGCTAATACATCATAATTTATTATTTGATTTATTTTTTTATTTTCTACTAATAACATGCTAAGTAACTAGTAACTAAAGTTGTCAAATAAAGGCAGTGGAGTTAAAAAAAAAAATATGATATTTGCTTTCAAAATGGAGCAGAGTAAAAGCATAAAGTAACAAAATGTAAATACTCAAGTAAAGTAGAAATAGAGACGATTCTATGCTGAAAAAGAATTAAATAAGAATAATAACATTAAAATAAATTAATTAAAAAAATCCACAAATATGAGAAAAAAGATAAAAATCAGGAATATTGATGATTGCAAGTTTAAGTAATCTGATTTTCTGATAAATAATAATAATAAACTTAATCTCTGTAAATAATAACAGAGGTTTACATATCACAGCAACCTAAATAATACGCCTTAAAATGCAAATGTAATTGTCTCTAAATAATTTATAAGACATTTTCCTCCTCCGTCTTTATAACAAACCAGATAGTTTTAAATCCAGTGCAACACGGCAGCGTTGGATTGATGTGCGGAGCATGTAACATTAATGGCTTGATACTTGTGTGTTTGTTTAAATAATTGGAAAAAGAGAGAGTTGTGTTATGAGTTAGATTAAATGTCTGCAATTATTCCTGGGGGTATTTGTGCATGTATGAACATGTGTAGCTGCGTTTCCTCCGGTGTGTTTGTCTGGTGGGAGATTGAAACAAAACATAAAGCGTCCGCTCTCCAACAAATTTAAATGACCTCGATAGAAGGATAGGCCTTCTCTTGTACTACACACGACAACGCCATGCATGAAACAGGATGCTGATATCACACAAACCAAGCCAGGGTTCTTCACAACAAAGCAGCCTGCAGGTTAATACAGCAATTTTACTTAATTTCATTGTTTCATTCAATGAATACGTAAATTGATAACACAGACAGCGGTGGGGAACGGAGGGAGATACTCTCTCTATACAGGTATAATGAAAAGAAAAGAAGAAGAGGAACAGAAAAGTGGAAATGTTATTCTGGTAATGTTAGACTTCAGGCTGAAGGTAGACCAGTTACGAGCTGTAACTGGGTGACTACAGGTTTCTGTAAGTTGAGTTTAACACTTTTCTTAAGACGTTTTTGACGCCTAATAAAAGACAAATTCACCCTGAAGACTTAAATCCCTTAACGCTCTCTCTCTCTCTCACACACACGCAGAGATATGTTGTTACTCAAACTCCATTCAACTCCTTGTCAGGTTGAAGTTGAGCGAGGCCACGCTGGGAATAACACAAGGGCAGCAAATTATGTAATAATAACGATGAAAAGGTGTAAGTACAGTACATACAAACGCCCACACGGTTCTGTGAAGAGGTTTAATCAGGCAACCAAAGTTAAAACACCTGCGTAGGTAGACTGAATTATAAAAGAAAAACACATTTCCAGATTGAGTTGCTATAGAATAAATGGGCAGTAAAGTAGAAGAACGTATACATTAAGAAACTTTGAGCCGAGCATTTGTGAGGCAGATATACAGTTTAAACTGTTTTACATAATGTACAATCCCAGTTCTGTATTGACACTAAAGCTGCAACGATTATCGACTAAATGATTAAGAAAAATAATCGCCAACTCTTCTGATAATCGATTAATCGTTAGTCATTTTTCATGCAAGAATGGCAGAAAATGCTGAAAAATTCCTGCTTTTCTCTGTTTTATATCACATTAAACTGAATATTTTTGGGTTTCGGACAAAACAAGACATTTAACAAAGAGATCACTTTGGAAGTTGATACACTGGAATGGATATTTTTCACATTCTTCTCCAAATAAATGATAAAGTGTCTCTGTAACTGCTGGAGTAGGGATGTCACAACACCAGAAATTCAGTAGTTGATACCAATACCAGTGAAATTATTCAATTCTCGGTAACAATTTGATACCACGGTAAAAAACAAAAGTAAAACAATTAATCCCATGTACTTCAACATACACTCCTTAATTGCGTTGTATATATTATAACGTTTGCATACTGGTTATTGTTAGGAAGTTAAACAGGTCTTATTTCTCTCTCTATTATCTATTTTATATTGCTGTGAAAACATCTCCTTCAAACTAGATTCATTCAAGATTCTCAACAAAAACTACATTTTACAAGATTACATTTGAACACATCACGATAACGTTAGAATTTACCTTCACCCAATACTCATTTTTACTGAATAGAGCCTGAACTCATCATAATGTAAGTGATTATGGTAACCTCCCGTGTTGAAATCGGCAGGACGAGAGCTAGTTATCGTTGGCAGTTAGCAGCCGGTAAGCAGCAGAGTCCTGCATGAAGCCAACCGCTGACGTTAACTACCTCATCCTGCTGATTTCAACACATATTTGTTGTTCGCAGAGTAGCATTATCAGGCAAAAAATAGGGTGTGTCTGTTCGTGAATAAGTTCACCATATCATATCATATCATATCATATCATATCATATCATATCATGTCATTGTTTTGTTCACAGCTTGTTCCTGCTGCCCCTAAGTCACCAAAACAAATCTATTATCTCAGGTTTACATTTTGATAATATATAGCGAGACAGACTTTTTCAGACTATTGAAAAATCTTTAGGAAGAAAGAATAGAGAAGAAAGAAAGCTAAAATTGACAAGAACACCAGTTTGTTCCAGGCTGCTCCGTCAACTGTCAGTGATTTTGTGAGGCACATCTCACTTTATATTCACGTCAGGTTGGCTACTGGATGAAGGTTTTCAGTGTCACTGACCTCTTGAGGTTGACCATGGCCCAGGGGATTCCTGTCGGGGTGTTAAAGGCAGGAAGCAGCTTCTCGGCTAGCTGGACCGCCTTCAGCTTGAACACCTGGAATACAAGAGAGGGTTAACTTTAACTTTTATCACGTTCACTTGGGAGTATCCTGCAGTCCATCACCCTTCCCTGCTTAATATTCTTCCCAGCGCTGACAGGTACGAGCATAAAACAACTGCCAACCACGAAAAAACAAACGCAGGGTGGAGACAAATAGGGCAGAGTGAGATGTCAGGAGACAAACGATTGCTAAATGATGACCACAGCGTGTCAGAGCTGAACAGATTTATGGAGGAGACTAGCAGACTAATATATGCAAAAAAAAAAACCTCCCTTCAAACTGTGCAGCAGTAATATGAAATGATGCAGAATACTGCTAACTGAGACGTCGAGAAGAAAAGCTCGGAGGTCAAACTATAGCGATGCAGCAGAGTGAGATACCAAAGTACACATCGGGACTGGCGTCTAATTTATACAGACCGACGGTGAGGAATGGACATGTGCTCGTTTTGAGATTACACAAGTTCTTGCACTCGTCTGACAGATGAAGGCTCAGAAAAAAAATCTGCTGCAGTCCTTGTTCTTTTCTCAGCACGCCAATCACAGAGATAAAAGGAAACTAAGGTTATTCTGCTGCTGCTGAAAGCCGGAAATGTAACTGTGGATGGTAGAAGACAACTCAGAGGAAAGACAACTCGTGATAAAACAAACAAAGACAAACAGCAAAATAAGTTGACAAAACAAACACAGGACAGTTCAGACTTCATGACTAGTCTACGGTAAATACATTGTACTGCCATTTTCATACCCAGAAAGCAGAGAGAGATACATTTTCTTTGCTCAAAACTACTGAATTTATTAACAATTTGTGTTATTCATTTGAGGGACACCCGTAGAGAGTGTAATAAACCCACAAAAACATGACGCCTTGCAGAAGGTGTCACATTTATGTCCAAACAAAACAGTAAAAATCCATTTATTCACAGCGCCAACTGCAAACCTCAATAAAAGTAAACTAAACACTCACAGCAGGACATTAACTGTACGAGCTGACAAGCACACAGCAGTCACACGGATGAAAACTCGGCCAACAATAGACCCGTTTTAGTCTTTTTTAGGGGGGTACAGGGGGTCTTTATGGTGAGATAGCAGATCAACAGTAGATGTCACATAGAAATGGTGTACATCATCTGAAAGCTGAGAACCTGAAGATTAATTTGAGATGTAGATCAAAGTGAAAGTGTGAAATTTAAAGTGTATAAGGGTATAGAACATTATGATCGAAGTATATGATGGTCATTCCCATGCTCTATTATGTCTCATACATTTTGGGGTTGATACCATTTGTTACACAGATTTTGTGCTAAATTTAACCATTTTTTACCACTCTAGTATTGATAATAATGATCAATAATATCTTTCAAAACGCCACATTAAGACACCAAGACCTCGAGGAACACCATAGAAAAAGACATTCTGTGATTTTGGATCAAAAACTTTTGACATTTGGAGATTTCTTTCAAGAATAGCATTATTTGGCGATTGGACAGCAAGCACTTCTGTTGTATAAACTGCTCAGAAACCCCCTTATTGTCAATCTAGCTAGGAAAGCCATCCATCCTCTGAATGCTCTAGGTCTCTAGTTGGTGGCTGTAAAGTTTCATGAGGCTGTGATTATCCTAGAGGTCATTTTATACAGTGAGATCAAGTTTAAAAAAAAAAATGGTCTCACTACAATGAAATGTCTCCTACGGGGACTAACATCATCACACATGAATACAGTTGGACTCATTGGATCCACCAGAGTCTCAGCTTTACAGTGATACCCAATTAATGTAATTCCAAGACTGTTTAGAGACCCCAGTATGCAGAAATATTCAAATAAACCATTTTAGTATATTGCATGCAAAAAACTGCATGTGAATATCATAAAGTGGGCATGTCTGTAAAGGGGAGACTCGTGGGTACCCATAGAACCTATTTACATTCACATATCTGGAGGTCAGACGTCAAGGGGACCCCTTTAAAAATGGCCATGACAGTTCTTCCTTGCCAAAATGTAACTTTGTGTTATTTGACCTCCTTTCCGACAAGCTAGCGTGACATGGTTGGTACCAATGGATTCCTTAATTCCCTCTGGCTCTAAAACCGAAAGCTGAGAGACAAAGATGGAGGTGATAAAGACAGACACCAAACTGACATCAAGTTAGTTGCTATAGTGTTTCCCCAAAATGCTGATGGTAACATACCACTGTGATGCTTCATCTTATTCTCCAGTATTATAGTAGCATAAAACTGAGATAAAATACTTGATACTTTTGACATCATGACAAACTTACGACTTATAAAAGTCAACAAAGAGAGACAAAACGTTTTACTGTTACTATTTGTCTTGTTGCAACAAGTGACATTTTAATCCAATGTTATCATAAAGAAGCAATACGTGATTTAGAAAAACAAAAATCCGGTGTTGCTCTCTTCCCAACTGACAAAAAAAAAGCCATGGCATATGCGAGTCGCTGGTATTACAAATCCAGTTTTACAGCACAATGTTCAAGAAAAGGCTGAATTCTCAATGACGGACTGAGAGCAGAAAGGTACAACCAGTCTGCATGAAGCAAAAAGCTCAAGACTCTCACTCCCTTCCTTTTTAAGATGTTCAATCTCCACTTTTGTAATGTAAAACTACAGTACAGTACTACAGTACATACTTCTGAAGGACAGTTGTGGAACAAATGCACACAGAGGTAGGTGTACAACTTGCAGACAGCATTCAGGCAGAGCAGAGCAGAGCACCACAGAGAGAAGCACTTCAACTCTGGACAGACGGAGGCTGATTCATCAACACAGTCTGTCAGGGCTGAGCAGTTTTATAGAGAGACCAGATCTATGGAAAATTCCTGCTGTCTCACAAAGTGAGGGGGAGCAATAACACATGCTGGTGTTTGCAGAATACTTAAGCAGCCAGTGGGACATCTTACAGAGGACTTGGGGGTCAAACAGGGGAGTTAAACATGGGACAAATACAGACAGAGACAACGGGAGAGAGAGGGAGAGAACAACGTAGTCAAACGGAGGTAGAGATGGGCCTGAATAGGAGGAGGATATGAAGAGGAGGATGTGAAGCGTATGAATGGGAAAGGAGAAACATTAGTGTGGAGGATGAGAGAGGATCAAAAGGTGTGTTCCATCCATCTGTTTTTATGCACATTTTCAATTTCTGCATAAAAAACTGGAAATGCTGAAAATTCACCAAAATACTGCATAAAGGTTTCTACGCTTGGTTAAAATGGAAAAATGGGTGAATCAATAAAAGCGAAATGCAAGAAAGTGCAATGGAAACAAATTAATCAAGGGTACCTGACTGGAGAATTAGCATCAACTACTGCTTATTTTGATGAACCAACTACTAATATTTGTGAAATAGTAGTTGACCAAACGTGCATAAATTCACATTTTCTTTTGCAGATTTTCCAATATATTCAGTTACAATTTGAGCTATATTTGGATGGAAACCTGGCCAGAGAGAAAATAAAATTACACATTATTTTAATTTTATAAATAAAAATATTTTTCATAGTAATTATATAATACAATAATATATAATATATATATAAAATTCAGTTTGTCTTTTTTTGCATTGAATTATTATTATTATTTAAAAATAAATAAATAAATAAATATATATTAATTTTGAAAATAAAAATAATGCAATACAAAAAAAGACAAACTGGATTTTAACATTTTTTTAAAAAAATAATAAAATAAAAATATTATATTTTATTGTATTATATAATTATTATAAAAAATATTTTTGACTAAAACTGGATTTTAAAAACACGACCACTTGCAAGGCTTTCATCGGTATGCAATTTTTTTATACAAGTTATACTTTGAGTAATAGAACATCACTTCCAGATGCTTCAACTAAGCAGAGCAAAGGCATCCACTTTAATTATCAGTTTGGGCAGAAACTCAAAGTCTTAAAGGGTAATTTGGTATTTTTCAACCCTATTTTCTCATGTTTTTGTGTCTAAGTGACTAATGGGGACAAAATGTTATTGACATTGGTTCAGTATTGAGGGAGAACGCTGAGGACGTCGACTAAAAGTGCTTGTTTTTGCATCAATACTGACTCAATAACTTCAAAAATCGTTGTCCCTTTTAGTCACTTAGACATAAAAGCATGGGAAAACAGGGTCCGGGTTGTAAAAATACCGAAGATACCCTTTAACAAGACACCAGCCTCTCATGGCCCCGCCTCAGACTGACAATGTCTATGTAGGGACTTGAAATCCATTTAATATTTGTGAGTGTGTGTGTAAGGTCATGGTGTGTGTAGTCCTCATAAACCCCTCCGTTGATTCGTGGCCTGTCTGCCGGCCGCACCGAGGCCCTTTAACAAACTCCATTGCCTTTTATTGGCAATCCTGCTGCTGATGTCATCAAGCAGGGACGGGATCCAAACGACCCATCGGAGGAGACGGCCAGCCGCCTCTCACAGATAAAACTCTACAGTTTATGATCATCATCTTCCTGCACTGCTTCCATCTACAGACAGGAATGAGAGGAAGAGGCTGCTCTCGGGGAGAAGCTACCAGGCCTTCTAGAGAAACAATCGTGTTATTGGTGGTTGTTAAAAAAAAATAAAACAGCAGAGAGACGGAGAGTCGGCTTAATTAGTGCCTCAACATTTTCCTTATCTTGTTTATATTACTATGGGGCATTATCACACTGGAGACAAGCCGCGCTCTGACTGTTTTCACTTGCGTAGTGGAACTCGATGTTCAGCACCTGTTGTGAAGGGAACAATTTGCTGCAAGCTACGACACATACAGGTACATTTTGGCTGTTGATTTTCAGTTTGACTACCAACCAGCCTCTCTTTGCAAGTCACCAGGCATTGTTGGTATGTGGTTACCTTGCACGGTAGCTGGATTCTCGCAATGTCGCAAGATCACGCGCGAATCACAGGATTACATATCACACAAAAATCTATCTTGGACCGGACCAATCAGCGTCCTGTGAGGAGCTACTGGCAGCTACGAGCATGGTGTAGGTGTGTGGGATGCGACACAGCGAGGCGATTGTTCATTCTAAACAACTATGGCGGCTGCTGAAGAGGTTAGCGTACATGCTGCAATAGCATCAGTTAAATTAGAACTAGAGAGTATTTCCTCATTGAAGTCTTTACTCGATGAAAAAGATGTGTCCGCTCTTCTCCTGACTGGCTTCAGCAAGAGTTTGATTGACAGATGGTTTATCCAATCACCTGCTAAGTATTGTTTTGAAAGTGTTCTCAGATGGTTCTGGGTAACAAACCGTCTGACGGGTCAGGTTAGGTAAGTGGTATTCTTTTCCAGAAACTAACTCTAACTAACAGAAAAAAAATATTATTTGATTCTCTTTAGATGTTCAGGTTCAGGTGACTTTATTTGTACCCGTAGGTAGATTTGTTTTGCAGCAAAAATAGAGGATGACATCCGTATTGACAATGAGGTAGAGCACAGACAAGAGACAGACATACCAAAAAAACATGACAAAGAGTATTCAAAAGGCTTACTGGAATCAGGACCCAGCAAAAAGAGAAGGCCACAAGAAAGATATAAAAAACTACTGAAATATCAGGACAGAAAAGACACAATAAAATGAGAAAAGGGATAAACTTCCATAAATAATGTGCAAAAGCTGCTAGGACTTATTTAAGTGAACAATTGCAGCTGGAACAAAACTGTTCCTGTGGCGCTTTGTTCTGCACCTTGGGACCCGAAACCTCTCTTTAGATGTATACAATCTTAGATGTTAGACACGAGTAAATATGAGTGTGTACCAAACATGAATAATAAGTTCTATGGCACAGAATAACTGTCAAATACCAAAATAATGGCATCAATTGTCAGTTAGATTTAGTTTATTTAACCTTTGATCAGATAAAACTAAGATAAAAAGTTAGAAAAATCAACAATTTGTCCATTTTTGAGTATATTATTTTGGAAAACTCCTTTTATGAATTCTTTTGTCGGATAGAAAAAAGGATTTTTGTAGAAAATGTGTTTACATTAGCCACTAGAGTATGGCATCAAAACACATTTAACATTTTGGTAATGGGAACTGGAAGTAAGCTATATGGTATTGGCTGAGGGATGTCACGATTCGAAATTGGAAATCGCTAAAAATGAGCTCTAGATTTTGATGTTTGAAATCAAAAGCAGGATCGGCGATTCTCTGCGAAAAGGCGGGACTTCAAGCGAGGCATTTCAGGCATTTCAGGAGCAGTGTTTCTGTGGGGGAGAGTATCTCCCTTTGGCGTGGACTTTTTAACTTTGCAGACATTTTGCATGCAAAAAAAACTATATAACACACTAAAGGTAAGGGGGGGAAAAAAAATCACAAAAGCACAATAGAGCCTCTTTAAATCAAAAAACAATGACACCCTGCCCTTTACACAAGTTGTAAGAAAACTGCATACTTTTATATGAATTAAAAAAACTTAAAGTAGAAGAAATATTTCAATCTCACGCGGCTCCAAATCTCATTCTGGTTGCAGGTTTTTAAGATGAATAATTTAAAAGTGCCTCAACATCCGACATTCATCAAACAGGCTGTGGAGAGATTTGAGTAATTCCAGGAGCGCATCCTCATCTTGCATTCTTCATAGTGAATGAAAGTTATTCAACCTTCCCATTGACATTCTGTCCTTTTCTACCGATGATGATGATGTTCCACTGTTACATTATCAACAAAACAAAGTGAAGTTGTGCCCTCCTCGACACATCTCCAAAACACTGCAGCAAAATAACCACAAGGCCCATCTATCCTGTTGATATCTTATTCACTGTAGCAAGAAGACAAGATTACAATATTAAAAGGTAAAAAAAAAACATCCTAGTGGGGAGGACGAGCTCAGACAGTTGGTTGTCTGGCGTTCCCCAACTTGTGTCGATCATTCTCCCTCCAGCTCTGACAGCTTTAGTGTTCAGCCTTTTAAAATGCATTACAGGACACTTTAAAATCGATCTCTGAAGGATGTACTCTCTCATTGAATACACAGACACACAGACACACAGACACACACACGAAGATTTGGGAAACAAGACAAGGTCACATGGCTGGGATGATATTATCAGCCAGTATTAACTTATCACATGAGTGTATATGTTGGCTGATACCAGAGGGAAACTCCAGGTCTGAGAAGTGAAGCCAATGCAGAAGTGTCTTAAACCTGCATTCTCTCTAACAGCCAGCAGGGGGCGACTCCTCTGGTTGCATAAAGAAGTCTGATTGTACAGAAGTCTATGAGAAAATGAGCCTACTTCTCTCTTGATTTATTACCTCAGTAAACATTGTAAACATGAGTTTATGGTCTCAATCGCTAGTTTCAAGTTTTCTTCAATACAGCATGATGTTCATTTAGTAATTTATGGTCCCATTTAGAGTCAGATAGACCATAAAGCAGGGGATGCTTTAGGGCTTTAAACGTCCCCATTAAAGATGCCAACGTCCAAAAACCAACATTGTGACATCCAAAAACCAAGATGCCAACGGCCAAAAACCATCATGGCCACGGCCAAAAACAAAGATGATGAAGGCCAACATGCCAAACTTTAGGCTCGTCTAAAAATGTCTTATTCAGCGTTCAGTTGTACTTCAACCCTCTCGCATTACTTCTGGTCGCAAAAAGTCAACTTGGCGACGTCCAAAAACCAAGATGACGACAGCTGAAAACCAAGATGGCAATGGCCATAAACCAAAGTGGTGATGTCCAAAAACCAAGATGGCTACGGCCAATAAACCAAAGCTTCATAACGGCAGTCCACAAACCAATGGGTGATGTCACAGTGACTACGTCCACTTCTTACATACAGTCTATGGCCGATACGAGGTAATCAGAAAACACCATTACATTGTTTAGTAGTATTAATTAATTAAACTGTAGTAGTAATAGTTTATTTTTTTCACTCTGACATGCAAATTTAACAGATCTTTATCAAAGATTCTTTTTTTGTGTTTGTTAATTGAATATCAGTCACAATATAAAATATAATTTCCAGTATTTGTCTATAAATCCAGTATCCGTTGAGCTCTAATCTCTCTTCCTTCTTCTCTGCTTCAGCCTGTTTCCACTTATCTCTCTTTTCCTTATTCGCCCATTAGCAGTGTCCTATCTCTTTTTCAACACTCTCCCCAGCTCATTTCTCTTTTCCTATTAATCTTTTCTGCATTCTCTCTCTCTCTTTCAGGATTAGCAATGCCCCGAGGGCGCTCGGTTGTTTGTTTCGATGGGCCAAATTCCCAGACAGAAGATTTAGCGTGAGGAGGTTAGAGGGGGACGCGCGCTGGTTTCGTGGCCCTCGTGGTGGAGAATGATGTTAACAGAGCCGGGGTGAGAAGTTTGACTCCACTGGGACCAGTCGTGCTAAAAAAAAAAATGCGTGCGATGGCCCCTGTAAGGAGCTTTTGCATGAAACCGCCTGCCAAATGACACATGGATGTTACGTTCCCGGGGACAGGGAGAGCTGTAATCCGCCACTCAAACACATCCTAAACTCAGCCAATGATCCAGTTATTACACATGAGGATATCATTGGTAAGCTGTGAGCAGCTGGGAGAGACTGGGATCGCTGTAAAGCAGAGAAAGCTATGATAGATATGAGAGTCTAGACAGAAACACAAAGAACAGAGAGTGTACTAGTACAAAGTGTTCCATATAGAAAAACGACAAACACACACACAAGTAGCCGACTGTAAACTGCTCTGTATTCTGCTTTGAAAAGGTGAATGTAGATTTAGTTCCAGCACATGCTCAAATGTGTTTATACATAGACATTATGATCTGTTGACTCATTCCTGTCAGCAGTGTGTGGGTGTTCCTTCTATTCAATCTTGTATAATCAGATTGTGAGAGAGAAAGCGAGTGTGAGTGCTTTAACTCCATCTGAAGAATTAATGTCCTTAGGTTATTTTTCAAAAACAAATTGTAACTACACAAATACTAATATACTCAAATATAATACTAATTTCTACTATCCAATAAATACAGCTAATATCAATTATTCTAATCCGGTGTTTACGGTGGATTGCCCCGTCTTTGCCCGAATCTCGGGGTCTTGTTCACGAGTGAGGGTATAATGGAGCGGGAGACGGACACGTGGTTTGGTGCATCGTCAGCAGTTATGCGGGCGTTGTACCGGACCGTTGTGGTGAAGCTGAGCCGGAAGGCAAAGCTCTCGATTTACCGGTCCATTTACGTTCCAACCCTCACCTCTGGTCATGAGCTTTGGGTAGTAACCGAAACAATGAGATGGCGGATACAAAAAGCCAAAATCCCTTAGAGATAGGGTGAGGAGCTCAGACATCGGGAGGGTGCTCGGAGTAGAGCCGTGCATTTCCTCTGTGGCGGACGTGAGCTTTACAACACCCCTCGCCCGGACCTCGACCATTCCCAGGGTCCGTGGACTTAGTGCTCGCTGAGTCCTCTCTCCCTGCTGGGAGGGATGGGGCTCCCGCTGCGACTGTCAACCAGGGCGGACTGTCCTCAGTGCACGGTCTGCAGTGATGTCGGCAACACACCCAACTCCTCTTGAAATATGGACCTTGTCTCGTTTACCACGATTTATGATGACATTTTTTACAAGAGCACCAAGTTCTTCATGGATCTAGCTACTTCATTTTGCACTCAAAGTACACCAGATTGATTCATTTAACTTTAAAATGTCCAACATTAGAAATATTACACCTAGAAAGCTGTTCCTGTTGGGATATTCTGAATTAAGCCTTATTCCGAATGGACCATTTTCTGATGAAGACATGTAGGATATGCTGATATTATTCAGGTTTTAGAAGCGTTCTTTGAACGTGTCTACAGCACATTCACAATATGCGTCTCAATTTGGGTTTTTACAGCAGTTTGCGACACACAGCATCTTTCCTGTTGACGGCCAGCTCTGTGCGTTGAACACAAACCAGCTAGCCGACAGTTGCAGAGACGCATGCCCAAAAGAAAAAGAAACATTATGAAAGATTTTGGATATGTGCAAATATCTCAACACTGACCTTTTCAAGAAGGAACGAAAGAGGGAGGCAGTGTTCAAATTAAAAGTTAATCTGAATATGCACGGCTGCATGTAACCAGGAATATTCATTTCCATTAGCCATGTAAACAGCTTAGTAGGAATATTGTCTTTCTTCGGAAGAAGGACAAAAGAACAGAATATTTTGTGCGTGTAAATGTAGTCAGTGTCGTCACTAACTTGGTCCCTCCTGACCGAAAAGTCTCCATAACAAATACACCGTGTGAAAAGAACTAAATGATTTAATAAGATCAGCATTTTTCACACTGCAATGAAGAATCTGTTAATACTGTACATACAAAACATCATGCAGGCACACACCAGCAGACACACAGCGTCTCTGGTGTAAGCAGTGGGTCACTGTTGACATGTAATGGAGCCTCCTAAAGGGATTAAGGGGTAGACTGTGAAATGTGCTGAATGCGCCTGCTTGGTAAGAAGGCCCCCGAGGGCCAGCAGGAGAGACAGGATTAAGTCACCCGCCGTGTGTGTGTGTGTGTGTGCGTGTGTGCGTGTGGTTACTGTGTGTCATATCCATACTTTGTCATGCCACTTCTCCATCAGCTGATCCATTTGTTTAGCATCCAGCAGGGCCGCATCAAAGGCAGCAAACACAAAGACGAGCTGCCATCATCAAATTAGCTGCATGATCCCTGCATTTGTCGCCATCGCACCGTATCACACTGACTGCTGTCAGCTCTGACAGATACTTTGCATTGATCATTAATGCAAATGGTGCACTTGTGGAGTCTTGAAGAGGAGATGACTGGTGAGTTATTCTGCCTTCAGCGGCTCGTTGTTTTGCAGTGGAACTCCCACCTGATACTGCGTTAGTCCTCTACACTATCCTTCCTTGAATGTTACCGTCTTTTTTCCCCCCGAGGACGGCTGAAAATAGAACAAAGCTGAATCTTTTTCCGTGCGAGAAAACGGTAAGTAAAATAAAAATGTAGGACATCCACTAAAGTGAGAAGCTGCGATTGGATGTTATGATTCCGTGGTGTTAAGTTGAAGTTAAGTTGAACATTAATGAGGAGTTTTCTTATCCATTCCTCTTGGGGGAATCAAGCAATTCTTGAGTATTGCCGGAAGAGAAAAGAGAAGGGATTTTGATGTAAAAATACCCTGATACGGATTTTTTTTTTTACATATATTTGGGATATAACGAGATAAATGAACAATTAACACAGGGACACAGGATTAAAACTGGGAGAATGGATTCTTCATTCCACTGGGGCTTTAAAGCTGCTGTCTCATATAAAAAGACTTTGCATAAATTGTATTTATATTGTCAGTTCAGCTTTTTAATAACATCTCAAAGGTAGGAAACATATGGCACTACCATAAACTGTATATAAGAAGTAGGGCCGCACGATTACGGCCAAAATGATAATCACGATCATTTTGATTAATATTGAGATCACGATTATTCATAGATTTTAGGGATAAAACATTTTTTATTGCAATTTTGCATTTAAAAAACCAGAGTGCTGCTTTCACATCCACGTTGTACGACGGAGTATTAGGGCCACATTGAGGGAGAAAAAAAATCTGAGATTTTGAGAATAAAGTCATAATATTACGAGAAAAAAGTCGGAATTTAATGAGAATAAAGTCATATTATTACGAGAAAAAAGTCGTAATTTAATGAGAATAAAGTCATAATATTACGAGAAAAAAGTCGTAATTTAATGAGAATAAAGTCATAATATTACGAGAAAAAAGTCGTAATTTAATGAGAATAAAAGTCTGAATATTACGACTTTTTTTCTCATAAACCTATGACTTTATTCTCATAATATTATGACTTTATTTTTGAAATCTCAGATATTTTTGTTCTTCAATGTGGCCCTAAAGCTCCGTCGTAATGTTGTGCTACTTTACAACTATCAAACATTCTGTTAAGTTGAAGTTAAGTTTAACTTTAGTGTCCAGTTTTTTGACACTCAATCAAGTAATTTTTGAACCACTAAAAAGTAGAACTGCATGAGTTCACTATTAATTTCCCTCTACATCGTTCTCGTCTTTCCTTCATTAACTTAATTCTCTTTTTTCCTGTATTCAGTGCACGGCCCATTTCCCCACATCTCTCTGCTTGTCATCTCCATTACTAAAATCTCTCACTCTTTTTCTCTGTCCTCTTCCCTCTCTACATCCATTTCTGTCTCTCCTCCACACCCCTCTGACTTAATCTCATTTGGACCGTCTTTTAACCTCGTCGTCCTTCCAACTCGTCTCCCCGTGCGACTTTCGCAATGTGGTTGAATCAAACTATTATTTTTTAAGTTGGTAATCGTGAGATAGATACCTCGTAATTTCCCCCTGGTTTTGAAAGGGCATGGTGAGCCATTTGTTTGCAGAGTGGAATTCATAAAGCTGTGATGAAATTAAAATTTCTCTCCTGGTTTGTTACGCCATCTTGGTTCTTTCCCTCGTTCCCTCGGTGCGTGCCTGCCTGCTGGCACAGCAGCAGCCAGTTACCGAGCATGTCATCACAGCCGTATCTGCAGAGTGGGAGACGGACTCCCAGGGGAGGCGAGACGACTGTTGCTAGAAACAACTGGTGTAGCCTCCATATGTGCTGCTCTCTTTTACTGGCAAAAGTCCCAGTGAAACGGAAGTTAGAGCGTCTTTAAGCTTCTGTTCTGTGACTTATTTCACACTCAAGCAGAATATCTGAGCGGTATATAGACACAAGAGGGATTTAAATCAAGTCCTTTTGTAACCCATGTTATCGAGCCTTAGATATGACGCTGTGGTGAATAAATCAATATGATAAAAGTCATATTTTCCATACAGGAGATAAATTATGAGTTCATTAAAAAAGACTAAAAACTAGTGTATTAATAAATAAGTAAGTTTTAAAAAAAAGATGTAGATCTTTAATTTAAAAATGTTTCATTTCAAGTGAGGTGAATGTGCTTAGTTTGCAACATCTGTAAAGATTCAGGTGACATTGGAGTTGATAGTACTGAAATAGATGAGTTCACGTGATAAACGCATGATACAGGACTGCTATACCTCAGCAGCCAATCAGAACCCTGCGTACTGCGTCCCTTAACTCACTCTGCATTTTCCAATTGTTTCTCTTCTGCGAAAACAAGAGCAGAGCCAGACGCATGTTGAATTACTTCCAAGGATCACGCGGTGAATTTCGCTGGAAAAGTGGATATTTTACTTTTTTGATGAAGATACAAGAGTGCGATGGTACGTCGATCTCAAACAAGCTATAGTGCAGTGTATCGGCAGGAAAAACGTGAGTCTTGGCCTACTTTAAAGCCGATATGTTTGCTAGAAATTAGCTGCATAAATTTGAGTAAGATTTGTTGTTTTGTGAGGTTAGATATTTAAAACTCTATCTACTCTGCTCAGAAACCTGTGGACAGAAACCTGGAGTTTGTGAGCTGTGCTCCATCACAAGCTGGAGTGTGTGTGCCTAATATTGATCTTTTCTGGTGAGTGAATTTTATTGCTAATTTTGTGGAGTGAATTAGTTGATTTTTGTTTTGAACTGTAAAATAGTTAAGAAAAATGCTAATTTGGGTTAATTGGTTCTTTGTTATTTTTGTTCATTCTGTACGCAAAGCCATGCGCTCTAAATTGACCCCCCTGCACCCGTGTGTAGCGCGACGTGTAGGCGAGATTCAGCATCGCCTATTTCTCGCTTAAAACGCTTTCAGAAGTAGATTTTGGTGGATCGTTTAGACGGAATACAGAAAGAAAGTTTACGAGCAGGCCGCCACGTTGTTTCCTGTTTGAAATGGCAAGCAGAAAAACCAGGGACCAATCAGGTGCATTTCACGATAGGGTACGTCACCGCTTGAACCGGGACCTGGTGGACATGTACCGCTGGATTTAACATTATAGGCATGACCTATGACTATTTATGCAACAATTTAGCCACAAATTCACAGACAGATCAGACACGGTCCAGACATATCTATGTATATCATGTCTATGTTCA
>CAKAOI010052012.1:74363-94761 GCA_916701655.1 Sebastiscus albofasciatus
GTCTCCCCGTGCGACTTTCGCAATGTGGTTGAATCAAACTATTACTTTTTAAGTGCGATAGATACCTCGTAATTTCCCCCTGGTTTTGAAAGGGCATGGTGAGCCATTTGTTTGCAGAGTGGAATTCATAAAGCTGTGATGAAATTATAATTTCTCTCCTGGTTTGTTACGCCATCTTGGTTCTTTCCCTCATTCCCTCGGTGCGTGCCTGCCTGCTGGCACAGCAGCAGCCAGTTACCGAGCATGTCATCACAGCCGTATCTGCAGAGTGGGAGACGGACTCCCAGGGGAGGCGAGACGACTGTTGCTAGAAACAACTGGTGTAGCCTCCATATGTGCTGCTCTCTTTTACTGGCAAAAGTCCCAGTGAAACGGAAGTTAGAGCGTCTTTAAGCTTCTGTTCTGTGACTTATTTCACACTCAAGCAGAATATCTGAGCGGTATATAGACACAAGAGGGATTTAAATCAAGTCCTTTTGTAACCCATGTTATCGGGCCTTAGATATGACGCTGTGGTGAATAAATCAATATGATAAAAGTCATATTTTATTCTGGATTTAACATTATAGGCATGACCTATGACTATTTATGCAACAATTTAGCCACAAATTCACAGACAGATCAGACACGGTCCAGACATATCTATGTATATCATGTCTATGTTCAAATCTAATGAATAAGGAGGCTTATTTGTTTACATTTTGACTTCACAAACCCACCAGATCCAGAGTGGAACGGCTCAAGTTACCATCAGGACACAGTGATCATTTCATAATCCTTCTACATCTTTTTGACTTTCCTCGGAGAAACTCTCGGCACATTGACCTCCTCACAAGTTAGCACAAGTTGTGTTGCATCTCTAAAACATTTAGCTAATTCACAGAGACGGCAGTGCTAACCAATCCCCCCCCCCCCCCTTCTTCCCTTTTATCCATGTGTGTGTCTCTGAACTTCCTGCTGGGCAGCGGCGTAGTGGCAGTCAGTCAGAGGAAGCACGATGCCCTGAATCTGTTTGACGGGTTCAGCGTTTTGACAAAAATTGAGAGGGAATCAAAATGCTCCCCGGTGAGATCAAACAGACCGCCTCGTGTATATATACTGCAGTCTGCAGTCATATCAATCCACGGACAACAGACAGCTCAGCTCCGTATCACAGCGCAGACAGACAGGAAGGAAAGGAAAGTGTGGGGGTAAATGAAAGACATACAGGGACAGAACCGAGAGGATGAAGGAGCAAGACTGACAAGAATCTGAGGGAGAGAAAGACACAGGATGTCTTCAGAGAGAGGCGTCAAGTCACGGTTCTTGGTGGCAGACACAAATGTGTGTAAACAGACTTGCTATTTTCTTAATAACAACACTTCTTGTTTCACTATTTGTCTCTCTCTCCACCTCTATCTTTGGCTTCCTTTCCTCTGTGTTTCGCCCTCATCTCTTGCAGTCCACAAACTTTTTCCCCTTCATCTCTGCTTCCCACTTCTCTCCATGCTCTCCTCACTCCTTGGCCCCTGAAGTCCGTCCTTCTGTTCCACTATCTCCCTCTTGTTTCCTCTCTGGTTATCCTTCACCCATCACCCATCACCATCATTATCTCTGTCTCCCCCCCTCCTCTTCATTTGCTGCTCCATTTCTGTCATTCTCCTATCTCTTTATCTCCCTCCCTCCCTCCATCCATCCACAGGATGGTTGTGCTGTAGCGTTTACGCCTGCAGCTTTTCTTTTAGACGCTCTCATCTCATTATCCTACATTACAGGGCTCGACTTGCTCCCCTGACCTTCTCCCATCTCTGTACAATCTGCTACTCCTCGCTCACATCATCCCCGTGGTTACAGTCCTTCTCCTTTTATTTGTTTGAAGGAATCAAGGAGAAACAGTCCTACACAGTTTCCTTTCCCCCTCCCTGCGTTAGCCAGAAAAAGACAACTTTAAACCAGGGCTGTGCAAACGTGGGACCATGTGGAGAAACATGTCCTTTGAACACTTGAATCTGCAGTGATTTTATAAGTGATGCTGGGCCTTGGATTGAAGAATCACTGTTCGCTCTAGTAAACAATTTAATCAAACACATTGGATATGAATGGTGATCAAATGGCAAAAAAGTCGCACCCAAAAAAGCGTGGTAAACGAGACAGGGTCTGTGTTTCAAGATGGGTCGGGTGGGTTGCCGACATCACAGCAGACCATGACGCACTGAGAACAGTCCGCCTCGGTTGACAGTAGCGCTGGGAGCAGGGGGCCCCATCGCTCCCCGCAGGGAGAGAGGAAGCAGCGAGCACTAAAGCTTGGTTTATGGTCGCCTTAGTGAAGCCGGTGTGAGGTGCATGCACCAGAAAATTACGTCATCATGGCTTTTGCCTGGTGTGCAAACTAAGGCTCTGCATGTTGTTGTGGTGCTGTGTCGTGCACCTCTGAATTACTACTGGCGGACATGTGCATGCTGCGCCTTTCATTTCAACACGGACGCCTTCGAGGGAAAACTGGCCGAGCATCTCTACAACTGTTCACTGAGAGACCACAGGGAAGGTCACATGACATTAAACACTGGGGGAGGAAGAGGCTTTCTGCTGCAGGCTAAGAAAGAATCGTTTTGTAAAAGCTAAAAAAAAAAAAAGAGAGGTGACCCGAGGGGAAGCACCGAGAGACAGAAAGTCATTTAGACTTGGAGGTAAGCGACAGTAATAATTACAGTACACAAATGCAATGTCTGGCAGTACGTCGGTATTTACTACTGTTGTCAGGCAGCCTACTTTCATTTCCGGTACCACTCGTTGACTCCTTGCTTATCCACAGAATATTTAGTTTGTGCGCCTCCTGGCGTTTTCGGAGCATATCGGAACGAAACAACCCGCTGGGCATAAACGCCTCTGTGCATGCTTGTAGTGCGCACGCCATCTACGGAGGCCCGTGCCACGGTGTGTCGCGAGAGTATAAACAAAGCTCTAGGGAAGCGGCGAGGGGCGCTGTAAAGCCACGAGCCGCCTAAACCCCAGGCTTTTCCAAGCCGACCTAGAGCCGGTTGGAAGAAAAAAGAGAGAACGCAACACAAACAAAAAACTGAGCATCTTTTGAGATTCATCCGGGGAAAACTGAGACTTCTCCAAACCTAAATTCAGAGAGCTGCTGGTCTGAGCTGGTTTTGGTCAGAGAAATAGCTAACAGCTGCTTAAGTGTGATTGTCTGTTTCTAAATGTTTTAAACACACAAAATACAATGAATTCTGTAAACAAAACGACTCTGGAGTTGTTGTAAAGTGAGGTCTTTCAGCATTAACAGAACAATTTTTCAATTTTTTATTCTTATTTTATTCTAACATTTATCTATTCTTTTGTTATTATACTGTTTTGACTTGCACCAACATAACCAAAGCAAACTCCTAGTGTTTATACCTGGCAATAAACACAATTCTGATTCTGATGCAATATTGGAGTGCTAGTTCCATTCACTAAATTGGGTATGACATTAGTGAAATATCGCCTGCAGCAACGGGTGCCAAATGAGGCATAAATGGCGAGAGGGAGACGTCTGTACCTGTTTCTGTAACACCAGAGTGACACATGTACAGTACTCTTACTATAATCCACTTAATTGACACTGGTGTCCAGCAGAGCTGCCTGTATACAGGACACTCTGCTGCAGCTTACAGTCCTCTGAGCTTTGCCATCACATTTGTTGTAACAACCAGAGAATAGTGTGTGTCAGGCTGGAAGGAGAAACGTCAACAGAATGTGGATATAATGTGACGACAGCTGCTACGTTTCTGTGTTTTATAAAGAAAGGGAAGGTAAACACACCAGTGTGCTAATGAGCTGCAGGTATTGGCAGAATAATCTCAAGAAGAGAAAAAGACGCCATACGACAAAATAGCTGCGAGAAGAAAAAGCGGACAAAACATTTGATTATGTCTTTGATTAAAGGACTTTTCTTTTCAGTTTTTTCTTTCTTTCTTGTGTCTAAGTTTTTCTACCTGACTTTGGAGATTCATTCGTTACCCTCAAGCTCTACTTCCTGCTGCTTTGGATGTAAATGGAGGGATAACTAGCTCCCCAAAACTGATTAAAGACACAAAAACATCAACACTTCAAACATAGTCAAAAGTTCCAACTATGAACTTTAAGGAAACGTGCATCTACTCATTGACATTAGGTTTGTGACAGATGAAAACATTAATGACGTCCTCCTCGGCTGAGCTTTAATCGAGTATAGATGCACACTTCCTTCTGCGCGGTGATGCGGTTGGTGGGTGTAGTTCGGTAGAAAGAAAATAGTTTATATGTGAAACTGCTCACAACAACGTCTGTGGATTTTTCTTGAGTAACTGGGTCATGATTTCAGGAAAGAAACGTTGCTGTTGAGTTTTTTTAAATGCATTTATAAGCCACCTAGTTCCATCATAATGTAGGGAAGACAGACATCACTGCGGCCGATAACTCCAACAATCAGCAAAGGAAAGGTTGCTACTTTAGGATGTGCTAATTCTTTAAATCTGTTGTGCTTTACAGTGCGACGTTAATACAGAGAAAAGTGGAGCGTGAGTCACACAAAAAATATCTTCTACAAACATTAAAATATTTAGCTTTACTGTCTACATAGATATACAGCAGTATTTGTCTAACAACGACCATGGACTCGCTTTAGGAAAAGCCTGATCCCTGCAGCCAGAGCTAGCTTAAACAACAGGCGAGTGAATAGACTGTGTGTCTGTTGTCTGTCATGTTGTTACCGTTGTGCTGCTGTATGCATTATCGTCGTGGAGAGGATTTTACCCTCGGAGACAATAAAGTCTAAAGTCTAAACCAGCTCAAGCTCAACTCTTTGCCTAGAGCGTCCGCTCATTAGCAGAGAAACAACACCTACAATGGTCCAGTTCACTTCAGAGTGTGAAAGAAGAAGCAAATAACAATACCAAAAGTAAAAAAAGAGCAATGTGGGGTAGTGAGTGAAGTGAAGAGACCATCAAAGAGAGGAGAGACAGTGGAGTAAAAGACCAGAGGACATGAGATACAAACAAAGTGTAGAAGAAGGAAAAGGACAAGGCGGTATAGAGTTCTCAGGGCGGCGAGATGAGAAGCTCCAAACTAGACTAGTAAGAGATGAAGAGAGACATTTACTGATGTAAAGATTAAAGGAGGTGAAGCATTAAAGGGATGGGATGCACTGGAGAGATAAGAGAAGTACGAGGAAAGACAAAGAAAACAGATGAAAGCAGGAGGTAAAAGAAAAGGTTGGTGTGGGGATACGGCCAAAATGTTCCATCTCGATATAAGTTATTTCATATATTGATAAGCATATATATCACAGTATAGCATGTTTTCTGGTAATTCAATAAATAAATAGTCTAAATGAAATAAGCACATGGTAACGCCTATTCCTGTATCCTCCTGTGTGAATTAAATACTTGACGAATTAAGTATTTTCTCATTTGATTAAGAACGTTAGTGCAACATGAACATAAACAGTTTCAAGTGAAATTACAGAGAAAAATAAATGAAAATTTACAGCTTTACACTGGCTATGTTTACATGCATGCACACAAATACATAGTAATAATAGTAATTGAGCTAGTATGTGCTTGTTATTATCAATTTAGATGACATAACTGTGTATCACGATGTATGATTATATCACGTTACAATTCCATTGAAAGATGATAAATGATCATATTGAATTATCGCCTATAGCCCTACGTACGTCGAGAGGAGGGTGGGATTTTTAGAAAGGAGGAGGACACAAACTTAATGCGGCAAGAAAGAAAAATATGTTGAGGAATGTGAGAAAGAGAAGGAGCAAAGAAACAAGTTAGGAACATGGGAGAAAAGTCTTAAAAGTCTCAGAGGTAAAAGAGAAGAAAGAGGGAGTAGAGAGAAGAGAGAGGATGACTAAAAACGAGGAAAACAAAGAGAGGAAATGGGGGAACGACAAGCAGGAAAGAAGAACAGATGGAGAAGAGAAAGATTAAAAACAAAGAAAAGAAAAGGCGGAAAGGAGAGCTGAGAAACATAAGAAAATAAGCACGGATGAGAGGAAAGAAAGGAGGAGAGGATAAGATGAACTAATCAGGAAGGAGGAGGAGGAGGAGAATAACAACAAAGAGAAATAGCAGCATGGAGATGAGCTGATCGGTGCAGACAGGTGGCCGGAGAGCAGAACACAAGACAAAGTGTGAAAAGAGAGGAGAAGGTGGTGGCGAGGACACGAGAGAAAGAGGTAGAAACAGAAGGAGAGACTAAAAAGAATAAAGCCGGGGACAGACAGAGGAGTAAACACAATCCATCACTGCTGCTACGCCTCCTCCACTCTCTCCTAGACCAACACCTCCTCCTCCTCCTCCTCTTCCTCCTGAATGCTGATCTGAAGACTCTGAATTAACTTTATGTTTATCTGTTGTTCTTCCTCTCTCATTGTCCTCCTGTTGTTTTGTCCTTTATTCTGTTGGTTTAATGAGAAGATTGTTGCCTTGGAACTCTTTTCTCACTTCCATTGTTTTGTCGTTTTACAGCAGCTTTTCTTTCTCGCAGTCTTGAGACTCATTTGCTGCAGCGGCACAGCCTTCATTTCACTTTGAAATCTTCAGTTAATTAAGAGCTCGCTTTTGTTATTCAACTCCGTACCACTGTACGCTGCTGGGAAATGTGATTCCAATGACCTAAACTGGTCCTACGTTCAAAGCCTCCTGTTCACTTCAATATTACACATTTTAGCAATTCAAACTTTTTAAAAATTGACACTCCTGGATAATTTTCAATGAACTAAAAAGTGACAGATGTTAAGTCCAACACAACAAACTCTTGCATTTTGTCTGGGAGCCTGGAGCTAGTATCGGGTCCTCTGTGATTCACACACACAACGCTTCTAGTCTTATATCGCACAGACCCATCACAAGTCAGACTCCAGCTGAAGCTGTGGTGGACATGAGACCTGGAGGACAAGCTTTGTTTTTAGACATGTTATGTGGTACGTTAGCTCTCCATCGCTGCAGCGGAGTACATTTACACGCACAATAACACCCCTGTTATTATCTAGTTTTGGGAGAATACTAGAGACCCCTCTTATGCCAGGATCAGACAACACGGACCTAGCCCGATTTTGAATCATCGTAGCCGATGAATTACCGGCATCTTGGCCGATTATGAACGAGAATCGGGCGTCTTTACCCGTGTAGTTTGACATGCTAAACGACCTGCAGCGTCCTCTCTCTTTTTTCTTTCTTTTCTTTTTCTTTTTGCAACACGAGACCGCCAGCATCACACACACAACGCTTCTGTCAACATGATTGACAGTTGCTTCACCCGCCTCCCCGATGACGTCTGAACTCGCGCATGATCGGGACATACGACGTGCCACGATTGGTCCTGGTCATACGTGTAGTCTTGCCAGTCACCCGACTAAGACACTGCAAGAGTTTATGGCGCTGTGATCGTTAGATCTGACATTGTGACCATCATCAAAGACAAACATATTGTGTAATCTGATCCCGGCATTAGTCGATTAGTCGACTGATCAAGATTTCTTTAATCAATCAGTCGGTTTTTATGCTTTTTTTCATGCTGAATTACTTATTTCCAAGAAACTTCTGAGCACATCTCTGGTAAACATCAGATTTAAAGTGGCGCTTTTGAGTGAGAAACTCAGTTTTACAGATCTGACGGATTAAATCAAATAACAGTTGTAATAATAATCTTATGACTGTTAGTCGTAGTCATTTCTTCGGTGGAGGACAGACCTGGAGAATACCATAAACAGCTTAACGATCTACAGTACGCTGCACTAGTGTGCATGTTTATGTACTCACTGAAGTTCATAATAAATGTGGATGAGAAGACAAACAGCAGAGATATTTTGTCTTTTTACAGAAGCAGGTGACGATAACTCAGTTCAATAAAGATATGAAAGCTACAGCTGTGGTTTAATGATGTAACAGTTTGGGCTCAGGGTGGCACAAGAAGTAACACATACAGTAGATAAAGTAGCTCCATTAGTGTTTCTATCATTGTGTTTTTATCCTTTCCTTTTACTCTGCATCCCATCTCTCTTTACATCTGTTACTCTCAATCATTCGTCCTTGTTTTTCAGTCTTCAGTTCTACAGCTGTCGCACAATATTGACAAGCCAACCGGTGGGGATGGCAAGCAACCGCTATGTTCACGTATTTTTCTTTTTTGAATTCTTTGCAATGGGAGCGACGCATTTTCACACTGAACGAGGAGCTGAACGTCTATTCTGCTATTCTGCACTGAGCGCTGCATGTTGGTGTTTTCTTCTGGTTGAAAAATGTTCAACTTTGGGTGCAACGTGCGTCGATCTTCCCTTCATCCAGAGCAAATACTCTACTTTGTGCCGACATTTTGATATTTCGTATCATAGCAACCAGACGCAACCAAAGCGCCTCAGCTGAAAAGAAACCCTGGCTGCGCCTCGTTGCCCTTCGGTGTTCTGCTTTCAACAATAAAGGAGTATTTAATTAGTTTTAAAACTGTCATCTTTGTCATTTAAAAAGCAAGAATATACCTAATAATGGCTTAACAATAAAGCTTATTTATATAGCACTAAAATCAGGATCAATTAAGTTGCAGTAATACGGCATATCGAGCTGTTGAGCCAATCACTATCACCGCAGGGGGGATTCCTTCACCGTGACAGCCCTAATTCAACCCTGCTCCTTCTCTTGTTTTGTCTACTCACCACTCTCTCCCTCCTCTCTCCCTTCTCTCTCCCTCTCTCTCTCTCTAAAACACAGCTTCGTCCCTAACGACATGCTAACACCCAGCTGGGAAAGATGCTGATAAGCTCTGCAGGGAGCGAGCTTCATTTTCACACACTTACACACAACTTCCCCCGGGGAGCTGCTCAGTAACAACCATTTATTCTGCTGCTGCTGGTTGACTGGAGCAGTTGAGGGGTTAAGTGCCTTGCTCAAGGACATGAGAGTCCAACGAGAGTGAAGAATGAGTCTCACTCCCTTTTCTCCCCGCCTCGCCCATTCATCATCCTCATCCTCCACTCCCATCTCTTTATCTGTTAGCATCACCTTCACACACCCTCCGCTCATCCTCACCGTCCCGTCACAAGTTGTTCCTCCTCCGGTTCCCTCCATCACTGTCCCTCCTCTGAGCCCTGCAATGCTCCATCTCCCTCCTTTCCTCCACCTCCCACTGCTTCTATTATCGCTCCAGTGAGCAGTGATGAATGACTGAGGTTGATTTTTGTTTTTGGGGGGATGAGGTGGAATTGAGCGAGGGAAGTGGAGGGAAGAGTGGAGAATAGACCTCTTTTCTGTTAGTTAACATGATGACGTATTTCAGCGTTAAGTAGAGCCAGAATAATTCTCTGAATATGTTAGTTAACGCTGGCTAGCAGGTATTGTTGGCTTGTTTTTTTAACAATGGCTGAAGAAAATACTAGTTTCTCTCAACATGTACTGTCACTCTCTCTCCAGGGTTAACAGAAGGATAAATATTAGCAACATTTTCTCTCCATCTCTGAAACGTTTCGCCAATATTGTAGCTCGCTAGAGCCTCGAATCGCAGTTTGTCATCTCAAATGTCTGTTATATCTGGATTCTGGCACCCAACGACACAGCAAGGTGACATTTTAGTTGTGTAACTTTAACCCACTGCTAACTAGTGTTAGTTAGCCTCCAGTCTTTCCTTTGTTTTGCCTCCAGCTAACACCGTCAGTGTGTTCCAATCCACGTACTTCCATAAGTACACTTCAATGTAGTGCACTTTGTGCACTCTGTACTCACTTGAGTAGTGCGTAACTTTCAAAGGACTGGGGTCGTCTCAAATCGAATACTCTGTGGCGCACTGACCGGAAATGACGATTGCAACATTTGACTGCGGCTCGCTACCCGCCAAAATATCTTCCGAAAAAAAATGAAAGCAGAGTGGAAATTACGTTTTCAACGTCGTCGCCTACGATGTGTCCTCCTGTTGGCTGAAAATGCACCGGTGGTTGCCTGGTTAGCTCAGTTGGTAGAGCGGGCACCCATGTAACAGGCTTCAGTCCTGACCGCGGTGGCGCGGGTTTGAATCCGGCCTGTTGCCCTTTCTGCATCCACTCTCTCTCTCCCCCTTTCCAAGACTCTATCCACTGTCAATAAATGCTTAAAAAATGCCCCCAAAAAATAACTTTAAAAAAAAAAGAAAATGCACCGGTATGTTTATGTATTATATTGTTTTATTCTGTTATCTACGTATGTTTGAATAGTGGTGGTAAGTGTGGAAAGTGTCCAGCGTTCCACACTCAACGATTTGACCGTTTTGAGTACAACATCCGGGTACTTTGAGTGCACTGCATTTTGCCGTACTTCCCAGTGTGAACGCACTCATGCACTCAAAATAGTAAGTATAAGTACAGAAGTACGCGGATTGGAACACACTCTGTGACCTCGTCATGACGTTGACACAAAAAGGGTGTATAGGAGTGACTTTAAGTTTTTCTTGCACGGTTATTCAGAGTGATTTAAAATCTCTGTTCATCAGTTTGAAAAAGCCACGACGTTTGCATCACTCAGCGTGGTCGGGGCAAAGTTTAATGGGTAATGTTAGGGGCGTTAGTATTGGTGGGAGGAAGTCAAACCTGTGGGTGATTAGATCAGCTTTTACTGATTTTTATTGCTTTTACCAGCTGACAGATGACTAATAAGTTCTCTGCTTTGTTATATCACCCGATGAGGAGGACATTTATTAAGCTGCTTCTGATTTTCAAATATAAAAAACAACGCTGCAGCTGTTGTGAGAATGAAGGAGACTGTCCACTGTAAATAAATGAATAATGTTTATTTGTTCTCTTCAGGAAAACGCCGTGTCTCCAGAGCCTCTATTGAACTCTGTGCCAAACCTATATCATTATTTATTCCTCACTTAATTAATCAAGACGAACACTTTCACTTTTGATTGTCAGAATATTCTTGTTTCCTAGGAAACGCTGTTCGAGTCTGCAATTTCTAATTAGCGTTTTTTTATTTAATAAATCATGACTGGCAAGAAAATACCTGCTATTAAATATTCTGCTTCACTAGTGTGAAATTAAGCTGCATAACGACTAATGAGTCCTAACTGTTGTCTCAGCGTCAAATACAGTTTTGAAGCAGGGCGGCATTCATTTAAAAGGTGAGGTCCACCTGCAAAAAGTAGCTGTGAATGATGTGAAATGATAATTTGTAGATATTTTTTGTTTTTATAAAACACTTGTCAATAAACCTTACCTACTAATATGAGAAATACATATATTATTCACACTCCTGCTCAGTTTTTCCACCAAAATTTGGTGCATTTCTAACAGCTGTGGTATCCAGAACTAAGAAACAAATGGATCAGGCTTTATAGACCAGATACCAAAACTCAGTAAATGTGATTTCAGGCAGTATATTAAATAATATCTCTGTTGGTACTATAGAATTATACTGGAGAGCAGAGTGGATGTGGGCGTTGCACTGAACACATATTTGATGTATTTGCTCTCATTACAGAGGGAGCACTGCTTGGCCGGGCATGAAAGCTGGAGTGGATGGGACGGACACAGAAAAAAGGAAAACACATTCAACTTCCACCAGCTCCTTAAACCAAGAGCCAAAATCTGCCTGCTGGACTTAATGGGAACAGACGAGAGGATGGATGAGAGGAGAAAGAGGAGAGGATGGACGCAAAGCCTCCTTGCTTCTCTTACAGGTGATAAAAACACACAGAGGCGAGTACTTACTTCCTGTCCAGAGAGGTAGTAGGCGGCCAGCAGTCCTCCGATGAAGCGAATGTTGACCTCAAACACAGACACCTCGGCATTCTGGGAAAACAAGAGAGCACAGAGAAGAAGGAAAAACATCAGATAGGATAAAACAAACAATTTCTTTAAAGCGTTATTTATCTTTTTATATGGATGTTTGTTGGTTTTATCTCTGAAGAAAAGAGCGAGGGGTTTTCGTACTGTATGAGCTACTGGGTGTTTCTGTACCATCAGCACAGATTGTGTTTTGTTTCATCTCGTTTCCTACAGCAGTGGTTCTCAACCTTTTTTGCGTCAAGGACCCCTAAGTTGATACACAGAAACGTTAGATCAGAGCCCCCCATTTGCAACCCGTTCTCACTCACAACTCGTCAAATACCTCCGTTTGTTAAGTGCCACTTGGCGTCGTAAAACCGGCGCACGGAGACACCTTTTAGCAGCAGTTTGTGACGAACCGGGCTTTCAACTAACTCCAATGTAAACCCACCCACGGCGTTATGCGATGGTTGGAGCAAGTGATGTAGTATTAATAACGTGAGAGTCCGCTAAGGGCGGGCGGGAGCAGTAGTGGATGGGTCAAACAAACCCAATACGTTCATCCAGGAGACCGGTGTTTGTCAGTCTTAAGTCACATGACTCGTGGCCGGGAGTCACGTGAGTCGCTAGTCAGTGAAGTTAACGTCAACCACGACCGTTTCCTAACCTTAACTAAGTGGTTGTGTTGCCTCAACCTAACTTCCTGTGAAAACTGAGGTTCATTTTGAAAGGATGCATGTAACGAGCGTATATTGACACTCGGCCCTTGGTCCATCCAAAAGTAACACAAGAGGGGTAAACCCGTGCGTCAGCCTCCAATGCCGAGGGGCACCGACCAAGCGTTGGTATGTGACGAGTTGGGCGTGAGCATGTGTTGCCATTTGACATGATTTCACTTCAGATACCTTCATCTGAAAAGATTTAGGTTGTCAGATGTGATGAAATGATGTAGTTGTCAACTACAGTTGAGGAGATAACCGTGGAAGAAGTGAAACCTTCGATCATAGAGTTTATGACTCTTACTCACTATTCCTCATTGTCCCTGGTTGAAAACCACTCTCCTACAGTGTTTGTATCAACGGGTTTGCAAAATCTTCCAACACAAATGTTAATTCCACAGGTAGAACTGGAGGAGACGATCAACAAACATGCTATCCCAAAGGAAGAAGCCAAATCAAAGGTAGTCACACACCTTTACAGCTTATTATTTATGTAACAACTCACACTGTATCCCCATCAATTCATTAAATAAAGCAGTTCATATCAGGAAAAGACATTAAATAACCTATGACTCTCTTTAGCTACAACAGTCGGCTAACAACAGCGTTTGTGTTTTATAGCAGAACAACACAGAAAGAAAGAAATCGATACCATCTTATAAAATGAACATTGATTTTCAGGGAGAAGTTCAGCGGAGCAATTTCACTCAGTGCTATATATTTTAAAATGGTTAAGTTGTGTAAATGTCTGACTCACTGAGCTACAGCGGTGGCATCAAATAAGACGACACTACGGCAGACAGCAACACGCAGCAACACGGCTTTCTGACCGGATGCACGCTAGTAGCACGCTCTGCATCACCGTGCAGCTGCTTTGAAACTCCATATTGGAAGTGAATTTGTGTTCCTAAACAAATCCTGGAGGATGCGATGACATTTGAAAGCAAGAGTGTCACTGGTGTTGATCAACAATTAATGTGGAATTGCAGTTTTCTCAACTTCAGATGCAGTTTTGAACCAGGACATTATTCATTTAAAGCCGAGGCCTGCAAAAAGTAGCTGTAAACTATGTAAAATGATAATTTGCAGATTTTTTCTTTACACTGTTACTGATACCTCATCTACAAATATGATCAATATTTCAACCAAAATAAGCACATACATGCAGGTTTTTTAAACGCAGGACAACCCTTTAAAAATAGGCGACAGACTTCTTTCCCATTGTCAATAGACAAGTATGCCTTCCTGTGTGTCACATTCAATGTCACAAATGCGCCAGAAATCAGGGTTAGTATTCAGTGAAAATGTCACGGTGGTTACTTCTTTTTTATATTTGTTACCAGACCAGAGTTGGTGATTGTTGGAACAGTGTAAAGACTAACATGATGAGTTTTATTTGGCTTCTGTCGAGTTTGAATGAAGTGTGTTTTACAACGATCAGCGAGGTGAAATTGCTGTTTTTCTCAACGGAGTCTGGTGGCTTTGAGGAGCGCATATAACAACTGTTTCTTTTCACATTGAACTTGGTGAATTAAGGGTTAATTTAGACCAAACCAGAGTTGGTGATTGTTGGAACAGTGGAAAGACTAACAAAGACTGTTTTGTTTTGTTTCTGGTGTTTGAACGAAGTGTGTTTTACGACGATCAGTTGTTTTCTGACAAGAGTCTGGTGGCTTTGAGGAGAGCAAATGAATTGGATGTTAATAAATTATAATAATTGTCCAAATCCCTGTTGATTTTATTTCTACATTTAGTCATGTTTTCATCACTGCCCATCGGAGCTGGAGCTGATAAACACAATGACTACTGCAGAGTTATTTGTCCTGCTGATTGTTACCGTTTAAATTACTGTTTTTGACAAAAATGTGTGAAAACCTTAAAAGTTCTTCTTCTTCTTTGCTCCTAAAAACTTTAAACTAAAGCCAGGCATTTACTACAAGTCAACTATGTGTGGATAAACACCGCACACAAGGTCTTTGCATATTTCTTCCACTAATGAAGCCCACAGTTGTCACCCTGGTTATTATGTTGTAGCTCGGGGTGCTGCGAGAGAGGGGAGAGAGAGTCTGCTGGTGTTCACCCCAATTTTCTTGTTTGCAAACCACGGCTTAATTGGGGCTAAATCGCAACAAAAACTTCTATTTTTCCACTCGAACGGATAATCACCCCACTGCTAGTCTTCTTATAGAGTAGTCAGCTTTCCCAGAATCCACCTTCAGCGTTCTCTAAAGACAACTTTACTATCACAGTAAGATAATTAACATGTGATGTGATTGACAATCCTGATGCAGGTAACACTGCTCACACCTTGCAGCCCCGTGCATTCAAATGCTGAGAGCTACTTGCAAATGACAATGTGACCTTGCTCTGATTATTTTCACACAAGAAAAGAAAACACACCACAGATGAGGACTTTACCTGCACATCTCTCTAAAGGTCGGTCTGTATGACCTTGATTTACAGTAAATGCACTCCAGAGAGGATAAAGAGAGAGAGAGAGAGAGAGAGGGGTGGAGGAGGAGAACAGGAACACTGTTTGAATTTTAACACGTTGAACTGTCTACTACTGTAGGTTGGATAAAAACAATGTTGATTGCAGCTTACACACTGATTTGTGCTCTCTTGTGTTCCCGGAGGAGGTAACTGTATAGTCTTTAGTCAGGAGCAGGTGTCCACAGACAACGTCCACGCTCAACCGGAACACCCTCCAGTTACGGGTCAGCGGTGGCAGCGGCCAAATCACTGCCCCATTTGCCCTGAACGTCCAGCTACCCTCCACTAACCTACAGTTAATCCATCCCAGAGGATCCATTGTCTTCCTTGCCCTTTGTGTGCCAGTGTCTAGAGCTAATTTTCAACAGCATACCAGATTTTATCTAAAATATTGAATCGCTATATCTGTTCAAAATGTACTTTAAAGGGAGATTTGTCAAGTGTTTAATCCTCTTATCAACATGGGAGTGGACAAATATGCTGCTTTATGCAAATGCATGTATATATTTATTGTAGGAAATCAATTAACAACACAAAACAATGTCAGATATTATCCAGAAACCCTCACAGGTACTGCATTTAGCATAAAACAATATGCTCTAATCATAACATGGCAAACTGCAGCCCAACAGGCAACAACAGCTGTCAGTGTGTCAGTGTGCTGACTTGACTATGACTTGCCCCAAACTGCATGTGATTGTCATAAAGTGGGCATGTCTGTAAAGGGGAGACTCGTGGGTACCCAGAGAACCCATTTACATTCACACATCTGGAGGTCAGAGGTCAAGGGAACCCTTTGAAAATGTGCCTTGCCAGTTTTTCCTCGCCAAAATTAAGCGCAAGTTTGAAGCGTTATTTAACCTCCTTCACAACAAGCTAGTAGCTATGATGATTCATTATTTATTAATCCAAATGTAGCCACTCTAAACCCTTATTTATAACCATTTAAAACATTCCTCCTGGCTCTGACATCGTCTGTATTAATGATTCCTTTGTTTGTATGTGCACTATATTTGCAATTAAAGAACTAACTAAAAAAATAAATCCCTAAAAATGCATTTTACTTCCAGGTCTAACGGGGGTCAGAGAGGACTAATCTATCTGCATCTTTACAAACTGGTTTCACTCGAGTGTCAGCAAAAGACAGCGTAAAAGGGCGTAGGAGCGCCTTCAATCGACCTTGAGTTATAATGGTTTTACACACTGTCAGAATGTGTGATAATGCAACCCGTGTCACCAGCAGCTGGGTCCTCCCTCAGATCCCATGTGAGCGGTAGTGCTGGCAGGGAGAGCGTGTCGTACTGTATATCGACTGGAAGAGGAACGAGGTGAAGAATGGCTGTCGTCTCCGCGGCTCCTCCCACGTTATTTTCTTCTTGAGTAGATCCCACTTTGTCCAAAACCCCCTGAGAGCGAATCTCAACCGCTCGGGCTTCTTTGATTCCTCCTCTGTTTTTACCATCTGTCTTTTATCTGCATACTTAATGCATTTGCTATACAGCCTGATAAATGCATATACTTTTACCAGCCCAGCTGCCAGAATAAAATGTTGGCCTTGCAGGTTTCTGCATAGGGTTGAATGATTTAGAAAAAATATCAAATTGTGATTATTTTGACTGATAATGCAAATGAGATATGATTTGCGAAATTGAAGGGAATGATAATTTTCATATTATTATTCTCATTTTAATTAAAAAACATATTAAAGTGATTATTGTGTGATTTTTGTAGGGATCTGTAGCAAACAAAGATGTTTTCTTAACTCTGTAGAATATGATGTGAAGGCCAGGATATCTCTGCAGCACCACAATATTTCATTTAAAATGCTATTTTGACACATATTGACATTTTGATTAAACTTATTATGTATCACATATTATTCTAAAACTAATTATTCAGCCCTATTTATGAACCAAAAATAATGTTGGAGTGTTTGAACCGCTCTTTGCGCTTTTTCAGGCAGCAAAACTCCTTGGTTAGGTTCAGTAAAAGGTCAAGTTTTGGGTTAAAATAAGTAACTTTAGGTTCCACATGAGACACAAACAGAAAATACGTTCCCCCGAAACATAATTGACAACGCAGATTTGTTTCAATGTTGTTGGGAACGTAAGTTTTTGGAAACCAGGCCGGCATTGACCTTGCATATATTTTTAAATTCCTACAAAGTAGGGGTGGGCGATATGACATAAAAAGTATATCACATCCTCTATTTCCTGCTTCAGCCCCTGAGGCTGAGGCAGGAAAAGCCAACACTAGGATCAGCATTGATTCATGGAGAGACCTTGGTCTGGTCAGCTAACATTACTGCCAAGCAGCTGAAATATAGAGTGATATTGTGCTTTTAGCTGACGTGTGTCGCCTCACTGTTTTGAGCGATGCTCGTTCATGTCTATGTAGAACGAGCACAAGCGCGAGCAACAGGACGCTGACTTTCGTTGACTTCACGGCCACAGGTGTCGCTGTTAACAAGCATTTCTGAAAGTTACAAACAGTCCCTTTAAATATCCCTTTTTTTCCCCCTTTTTGTTTTTTGAAGCGCACAATTAATCTGAAGAATGAAAGGAGGCGTAGAGCCAAACAACACGGGCTGCTTGTCATGGATGTTGTGTTGAACTGGTGAGTGATGAAGTGATGGGAAGCTCTCGTAAAGCTCAAGGCCAGCTCTGTTTGGCAGCAGCATCCATCTATCTAACTCCCCGTCAGTCAGTCACTCTCGCTCGTTATCCATTTACAGTTTAGCAGCCCAGACCTCCAACGAGCAGAGGAGCTATAAAACAGCCCTAATTTTAAAAAACGCAGATACGACGGCGAGGAATCACAGCACAGGAACAGATGTTTGGATTAAAATGTTGTTCTGAAGCTACGAGATAGGACAGCAGTCATTTCTTCCTCTGATCTTCTATCATGAGAGAGCTCTTAATGACATACTGTACTCGCCGTCTCCTGAGAATTACATCCACTTTACAACCTTTGTTCTACTTTCTCTATTAATATCCAGAACGCACCAGAATAAACACAAATCTGTCAACATCCTCTTCTTTTTCTGCAGTTTTCCTGTCGTAGATAGTCAATGTTGTTTATTTCAACTGGATCCTGTCACTATCCTGTAAAAGCGCCTCTTCCTGGCATCAGTCACACTCTTGGGGATATTTTAGTTAATGTTTAGTCCGCTGTGACTCTGACTCTTAAGTATTAATTACTAATTTAATTGAAGATTATTCTCTTAATTAGTGGGTAACACTTTTGATAGTTAATTAAACTTGAGTTAATAGTTATTTTACTGTTAACAAACAATGGAATTATAATTAATAATGTTTACAAATTAATATATAATGCTATAATTTATGTTATTTTATCATTAGTTGGTGAAATAATTAGTTTATAAATTAAATATTGTATCATAGCCGATAGGAGATGATAACAATTACATCCTGATTACATTAGTAAACTATTTATTAACAGTTTATTGTTGCACACATAACATTTTATATATTATATTAAGTATTTGTTAGTTATTACCTAATGATTTATAAACCTTAACATTGTTTTTGTAATTTTTAACCATTAATAAAATATTAAATATATATCTAAATAATGTTTATAGATGCTTTACAAATTATTTATTAACCATTTAATAAGGTATTATAATCATTAGTTGCAACTTTATAACAGCCATTAAAATAATGTTTATAGACATTTACACATCTATTATTAACCTTTAACAAAGTGTTATTTATAGATGTTTTACAAACTGTTTCTTAAAGGTTTATACATAATTGTAATCATTACAAAATACTTATTATTATATATAACATGTTATAATGTATGCAACAATTAACTGTTAACAAATGATAGCATTATTAAGAATTAATAAACATTGTTAATTATAATTTCATGGTTTGTAACAGTAAAATAACTATGAACTAAGTTTAATTAACTATCAATTAGTACCATTTCTAAATGAATGTTGTTATAAAGTGTTACTTTCCTGGTTTCCGTGGTTGTCTAAGATGTTAAACTGTAAATCTTTTGGGTTTTTGGACAGCTGGTCGGACAGAATGTGACATTTTGAAGACGTCACCCTAGGCTTTGGGAAATTGGGACGAGCGTTTTATTACTATTTTATGACATTTTAAAGGCCAACTGTTGAGATAATAAAAAGATTACCTGACAATGAAAATAATTCAGCCCCAGTCGTCTCATATTAGAACTTTTCTTTTAAAAATGTGAGGTTTAAACTCGTCCTCTCTGCTAACACCATTAAGCCGCAGTTAGAGAACAAAGACATGTGCTTAATCTAATGTACGTGTCTTCGTTCTCTATCTGCCACTTTTCTCTAAATTTCACTGTACTTGACTTAACAGTGAGATAATAGAACCGACGTTCTGCTTCGTATTAAAACACTAACAGGAGCGGAGGTGAAGAGAGTAGCTCTCAGTCTCAGCACACTTAGACCATCAGTTTGATCATTTCTAGACGGGAGAATGGATGATGGATGTGAGTGAAAACACATCTGGAAGTGTGTGGATGGGAGATGTTGAAATCATTTTGCAGGACATTTTAGTTTTTCTTTCATTTTTCATTTGGTCATCTGTTCTCCAGGTTTTCAAAGACGCGTGGGAACGGCAACAAATCTCGGCCTTTTGTCCATCCGAGTGCAAAACAAGAGGTGATCGTCTCTTTGCTGTTTTAGCATCCAACCCTTTGGAACCATCTTCCCCAAAGCTATCAGATTCACTGAATCTTTGGACAGTTTAAAGCGACTTCTAAAAACCCATCAAGCCTTTTTACAAATCTTCATCCCTAAACAGTCTTTGAAAATGACTATGACTGTGAAAGTTGAAAATTAATCTTCAGGTTTCCATCTTTCAGATGATGTACACCACTTCTATAGGACATCTACTGTTGACCTGCTTTCTCCGCCCAAAGACCTCCTGTACCCCCCTAAAGAAGAAAACGAAAATGGGTCTAATGTGGCTCTCAAAGTGCTATACATACACTCACCGGCCACTTTATTAGGTACACCTTGCTAGTACCGGGTGGTCTTCTGCTGCTTCAAGGTTGGACGTGTTGTGCGTTCAGAGATGGTATTCTGCATACCTTGGTTGTAACGAGTGGTTATTTGAGTTACTGTTGCCTTTCTATCATCTCCAACCACTCTGCCCATTCTCCTCTGACCTCTGACATCAACAAGGCATTTCCGTCCACACAACTGCCGCTCACTGGATCTGTTCTCTTGTTGGGACCGTTCTCTGTAAACCCTAGAGATGGTTGTGGTGAAAATCCCAGTAGATCAGCAGTTTAATACTCAGACCAGCCCGTCTGGCACCAACAACCATGCCACGTTCAAAGTCACTTAAATTCCCTTTCTTCCCCATTCTGATGCTCGGTTTGAACTTCAGCAAGTCGTCTTCACCACGTCTAGATG
>CAKAOI010052014.1:0-46644 GCA_916701655.1 Sebastiscus albofasciatus
GTATTACCACCTCAGATCTGAGGGGGAAGTAGCAGCTTCACAGAATCCAGCCAAGAAGTTCAAAGTTGAAGCACACACAGTTCTCCTCTTCCCTGCAGGAACTGTGGTCTCCTCCAGCTGTGTTGCTGTGTTTGAGGGCTGGGTGCGCTGCAAGTGCATCCAACAGCGTTACAGACAGAAGAGCACTCCCTTCAAACTTGTCTCGGGGGTAACTGCGGAGGATTTGGCTAGGTGTGTAACCCATCACACACCCTGCTGACAGGCCAGTCCTTTCCAGCTTCCACGGCTGCACATCACACAGATGCTCTGCTATGTGTGTGTGTCTGTGAAGAGATCTTGTTGCTTCTGCTTATCAACACAGCACAACTTTGCGATTCATATCCAGGACAACTTTGTTTTTTTATCTACTTTGGCAGATATGCTTTTGTCTGACTTTGAGTAGTGTAAAACTTCACATTAAATTCCACATCAGTTTGGACTGATTAGTCAGGGGCGGGTCTAGAAAATGTCTGATAGGGTGGCCAGGCTGGGGCACAGACTCAGAGAAGGGTGGCACATTTAAATAACATGTAAAAAGTAAATCAGTAAAACATTTGATTCACGGTAATGATAAACTGCAACCACGAGAGGTCCTTGAGCATACAGTCATCAATGAGCACAATCAAATTAGGTTGATAGGTCCAGCAGTATGCGAGATTAGCCATGGACGGACACAGAGATGCACACACACGCGACCAAACACATAATCTCCTGGAGGAACTAGGTAAATTACTCAGGCAGCAGTGGAGTGGAGGGTAAACATACTTGAGCTCTGTCAGCTTTTTCATTGTGTAGTGCTGACTGTTGTGGATGAGTAGTATCTCATACTGAGTTGCAGAGTGCATTCGAAGTTGAAAAATGAAGGAGTGCCATGGCTGAAAAAGAAAAATCACAAACGTGTGTACACAGGTTTCTAAATTACATGCATGCAGGACTGTCAACATGCGTGCACAAATTGATAGGTATC
Organism: Sebastiscus albofasciatus; assembly: GCA_916701655.1. Lineage (NCBI taxonomy): Eukaryota > Metazoa > Chordata > Actinopteri > Perciformes > Sebastidae > Sebastiscus > Sebastiscus albofasciatus. The sequence continues at coordinate 1,007 of CAKAOI010052014.1, forward strand.
AGGCTGTATTACTGTCTACCACAGTGTATCATTTAATACTACCACTGGGGGGCGCTTATGTTGTAAATTTTCAAATTCCACACATGGTGGCTTTAAACTATAGGGCATATTTCGGCCAGAGGATCACATTGTGATTGAACAGTGCTCCTTCTTAGCTTTATCCAGCAGGGACTGAGTTCCATAAGGTGAATTTGTGCGTAGGGCTGCAGCTATTAATCATTTCATTGTTGATTAATTGGTAACACTTTACCTTTAATAAGGTACACAAAGATGTGATTAGTTACTGGATAAACGAATGAGGATCTAACTGCTAGTGAACCATTACTTAATGAGTAACTCACAATCAAATTTAGTTTAGTAGGTAATGATTAGTCAATGATTAGTGGACACAATGAAAAGCTGACAGAGCTCAAGTATGTTTTCCCTCCACTCCACTGCTGCCTGAGTAATTTACCTAGTTCTGCCAGGAGATTATGTATTTGGATGTGTGTGTGTGTGTGTGTGCATCTCTGTCTGTCCACAGGTAATCTCACATACTACTGGACCTACCAGGCTAATATTTTTTGTGCTCATTTATGACTGTATGCTCAAGGACCTGTCGTGTTTTCCGTAATTTACATATTTTTAAAACATATTTTATTGACTTTTTCACATATATTCATGAATGAATCATTACTTACCTATATTACATCCATTAATATAGGATCTCCTGGTCTGTTCTCCAATAACTCATCATTATCTACTATATAGTCCTCCATTAATAATTATTAAAGAAGAACTCATTAACGATTCATCAATTATCAAGTCGAGAGTTGTTCCTCACTTGTTTTATAATCATTAGCTACTGTATACATTTGAGTGGGAGTTACTCATTAAGTAATGGTTCACTAGCAGTTAGATCCTCATTTGTTTTTAAGAACGTAATCATTAACTAATCATTACCTTCTCTAAACAAATGGATTGAGAGTTACTCATTAACTGATAGTACATTCTGACTAGTCAAAACAACAGTTGGAGATGTCTGTAATTCAGTTTTGACTATCCTAAATAACAACTACAGATATCTCTTATGACTTGTCCGACTTGTTGTGCATGAGACGAGTGGTCAGGGACCATTTTAGGTGAGAAATAGGCATTACAGTAACAGAATATTAATTGATATATGATCAGCGCTGCCTAATTTGACCATTTGATCAGAATTTGCGATTGATTGACAGCTGCCTCCGTTGAATGAACAGCCAATAGTAACGTAGATTTTTTAAGGTCTGAAAACAGAGCCATGATGAACTGCAGATGTCTAGTTGTCTCTCAGAACAATTGAATTACAATATGCTGAAAGGTTATTATGGCTTTTCTGCCCAATGATGCCAAAAACATTCAGCCTACTGCCGCCTTAAATTCCATTGTACAAGTGAGGCCTGCTGGGTTACTGGTTTCACTGGTCTGCAGATGATGAAGGAGGTGACTCAGCACAGCAGCAGTGAGCGAAGACTCCCACAGATGAAAGAGGAGATAACTATTTCACTGGGTTGAATGTGTTCTATTTTGTTGGTTTGATAAATTCCCCTACACCAAGTATGCCTTTCCTAGAAAGTGCCAAACCACTGCAGCCACAGATAATATTCCAATCAAAACTACACCAAAGCTTCTCCCGCTATAACCACACTCTGACACAGCAACAAAGCCAAAGTAAGATAAGTATACTTTTGCGTAACCAAGCTTCATTAAAAAAAAAAAAGATGTTGAGATTTATCCCCTTTTTGATGATCTTCTTGGAGAGTTAATGACGTCTTTTGAACAGAATTAGGTGTTTCCAGGGTAGGAGAAGATGCCAGTAATCTTTTCTGTGTATCCTCTCGGCACATGAGGAAGATGAAAATGGGGCACAGTTAAGAAATAGGAACAGAGTATTATTATAAACAGGTTGGCTCAGCAAGAGTGCAATATTGATACGATTCTGCAAAGCCCCTAATTTTCTTTGTGTCAAATGCCAACATTTTTAAAAATTCTTGCTCTTTTAACCAGGGCAACCTTATTGAGTTAAACAAACTGCAAAAATAAGTGAAACCCAACATCTTTGTTGATCCGCTTCAGTTTGCATATAGGGCCGGGCGGGGTGTACAGGATGCTACTGCCACCTTGCTTCACCTTTTATTTAAAGCTACAGTGTGTCGAAATGGAGCAGATGCGATCAAAAAAAAATATTTTTTTATAAAAAGGTCACTATGTCCTGACGTTAGTGCATGAGACAGATAATCTGAAAAAAATCATGTGCCTTTGTGTAGAAACAACCAATCAGAGCTGAGCTGGAGCCTTGCCGTCTCTGAGCAGCTATCAATCACTTGCAAACTCCAATCAAGCACTGATCAAATATGAATCAATATTATGTAACTATAATGCTTTCTCAAATAAAATGTTTTTCAGAAACATTTTGTAGTGTACTGTTTAGCTGTAAAATGAGAAAGTTTGTTGAGCCATGTTGAGATCAGTTGAGAAAATACTAAGCACCGCCCACCAGCCAGAGCACAGCCAATAGGAACGTTCTCTCTGAAATGACCTGTGATTGACCAAAGTGTCCCGTCACGGGCTAGATTTTTTAAAGCCTGAAAAAAAGAGCCGCGAGGAGGTACACAAAACTTGAATTACAATATGCTGAAAAGGTTATTATGGAATTTCTGCCCAATGATGCCAAAAACATTCCGCCTACTGATTTTTAAACACCTAGAGGGCACTAGAACCCATGCCAAACTGTTGTTTGTTGATTTTTTCATCTGCTTTCAACACCATTCAACCCCACCTGTTGGTGGACAAACTCTGTAATTACTTTTGTGTTGATACTAGTTTGACTGGTTGGATCCTTGACTTTCTCTCCAACAGAACCCAGAGGGTGAAGGTCAATGAGTGCATGTCAGGGGAGCTCTCATCATCCACCGGTTCACCAGGGTTGTGTTCTCTCACCACTCCTTTACATTCTGTATACAGATGATTGTCGGAGCCATTATGAGAACAGATATGTCTTGAAGTTTGCGGATGACTCAGTTATAGTCAGTCTCCTCCATGATGATGAATTCAGTCATCGCCCGGTGGTTGATCATTTTGTAAAGTGGTGCAAAAACTCATACCTTCAACTCAATGTATCAACGACAAAAGACGTGCATAGACTTCAGACGCCATCCCCCTCCCACTCAGAGCACCATCATTGAGGGTGATGAGGTGGAGTCTGTTATCAGCTACAAATACCTTGGTTCAATCATCGATAATAATCTCACTTTTGAATGTAATACTGAACTGGTTTGCAGGAGAGGTCAACAATGACTTTTCTGCCGAAGAAAACTCGCCAAGTTTCATGTTGACATGACCCTGATGACTCTCTTCTACAAATCTTATATAGAATCTCTTATCTTTTTCATTCATCAAAAATGCACCAGCTAAAATAGTAAAGACAAGCAGCAAAATTACAGGTGTCCAGCAGAGTAGCTTGACTGTTCTTCATAACACTCAGTTAGTGAAGAGGGCAAATGCATCCTGTCTGACCGCACATACCCTCTTCACCAAAAGATAAAGGCCAATGATAATGCTCCAAATATGGGATCATTCAGTTAATGTGCTGCTGGCAGCGTTGTGGCGAACCGCTCGTCGACTTCAAGGAAGTGAAGAAGAGTTAGGTCGTAACGTTAGTACACCCAGCATTCAGCAGCAAAACTGAACTGCAGTCAATGAGCTGCTGCATGTAAAGGCCCGCTGCGGACGATATACTTGACTGAAGCCCCGCCCCTGCTGCTGCAAAGAGCGATGTTCGCTTGTTTGTTCAAAGTTTATTAATATTAAACATATCATAGGTCCAAACTGCACCAACTTTGACACTGCACGTCCTTGGGTCCCCAGCAATACACTTGCAAAGAGTGAAGTAGATTGGATGAATAGTTCTTGAGATATGCGAAGGACACACACACATACAGTCAGAGATTCCTTGCTTTATAGTTAGATGTATTAGTTTGGGAAAAAATTAGGACTGCCAAAGTTAACGCTATAATAACACGTTACCGGAAATTCGTTGTAACTCCACTAATTTTTTTAACGCATTAACACAACTTGCTATTTTAAGGATCTAGCAGACTCAGTTTTAAAACTAGAGTGAAGATACTGGCATCATATGAAACTGGAAAACTATGTCATAGTAGCTTGTCGAGAAGGAGGCAGAATAATGCTCCAAACTCTCGCTAAATTTTGGTGAGGAAAAACAGTCAAAGGGGTCCTCTGACCTCTGACCTCAAGGTATGTGGATGAAAATGGGTTCTATGGGTACCTACGAGTCTCCCCTTTACAGACATGCCCACTTTATGATAATCACATGCAGTTTGGGGCAAGTCATAGTCTAGTCAGCACACTGACACACTGACAGCTGTTGTTGCCTGTTGGGCTGCAGTTTGCCATGTTATGATTTGAGCATATTTTCTATGCTAAATGCAGTACCTCTGAGGGTTTCTGGACAATATTTGTCATTGTTTTGTGCTTTTTATTGATTTCCAGTAATAAATATATATATACATTTGCATAAAGCAGCATATTTGCCCACTCCCATGTTGATAAGAGTATTAAATACTTGACAAATCTCCCTTTAAAGTACATCTGAATGGATAAAAAATATGAGATTGATTTGTGATTAATCGCAATTGACTATGGACAATCATGCGATTAATCAGGATTGAATATTTCAATCGATTGACAGCCCTAGAAAAAAAATACTTCAATGGTTATTTTGCCCAAATCAAAATCTCTGATACTAGGAATTAAAAATGTATATAAAATAATATTGTCAATAGTGTCAACATGAATTCATGTAAAAAGAAGCAAAAAACTATTTAACAATTATTTCATGACTTAACAACACAATAATGTGTATTCAAAAAAGAAACGTCTCAACCCATGACTTTTCTGTTACACCCGTTCCCTCAGTGTTTCCACAGTTATGAAACAGAAAACAAGACAGGACTTTGTAACACTCAGCACCATCCCACCGTGCACGCTCTGTTATTATGGCATGTTCAAATACTCCAAATAGAAACCTGCTCTTGCCTTATTAATTACCAGGAATGCACTCTCCGAGTACCCCTCCAAAACCTGAGTGCTGAAAAGTATGCCATCAAGAAGCCACAAGGCATGTGAGCTGTTTGTTCTCCCTGTCTAACCAGTGTGCCTACGCTCCGGTTTCAGGGGAAGAGCCAAACTATCTGTGCTCTTAAAGGAAGGGGATGTGTAAAAACGGGGAGAAAGCGTGGAGGGGAAACACTGTTTTTTGGGGAAAACGGTCTTTGAACTTCAGAGCGCTGGTACAGTATTACAAACACACCGCCATAGTTGACGGCGGAAGTGGAATTTGGACGAGCGCATAAATGAACACGAGTGCACACATGCATACACAAAACACATTACTGTAAAATGTCATTGAGAGCAGACTGTGTTTGAGTTTGTAATTTGATTCTAAAAGAAGAAAGTTATTAATTGCATTTCAGTAGAAATACTGGTTCCCACAGAAAGAAAAACAAAAACAGGAGGTGTGGGGCATCTATCTGCACTGTTGTTATTAATATAACACTAATTAATCTGTCTCTGGTATCTGTGGCAATCCAAAGTTAGACGGTTTCCAATAAAGGCAGTTGGGTGTTAATATTTGCTTATCTCGATGACATATTCATGAAGGGGGGGAATTAGACTTGACACTTGTGCACCAACAAATTAAATAGAAGGAGGTTAATTACCATTACTCTTTCTTTTGATTGTATTCTCATTGTTTCTCTCTCAGAGTTTTGCCCTTAACCCTCCGAGACCCACAAAAGATCAGTTTTTGTCATTTTTAGGGAGGTACAGGGGGTCTTTAGGGGGAGATAGCAGGTCAACAGTAGATGTCACATAGAAGTGGTGTACATCATCTGAAAGCTGGGAACCTGAAAATCAATTTGAGATGCAGCTCAGAAATAAACATGAATTGATTAATTATTTAATTAAAATGTAAAAGTGTGTCAGGTCTTAGAACATGATGATATAAGGTCGTGATGGTCATCCCCATGCTCTATTATGTCTCGTAAATTGTTTCAACAATTTTTGGGTTGGTGCCGTTTGTTACACAGATTTGGTGCTAAATTTAACAATTATTTACCACTCAAGAAATTATGAAAATTATCAATAATCCCTCAAAAATACCACATTAAGACACCAAGACCTTGAGGAACACCATAAAACATGCCATGCTGTGATTTGGTAGATTCGGAGATTTCTGCAAGAATTTCATTTTTTGGCAATTAGATGGCGAGCGCTTCTGTTCTTGAAACTGCACAGAAACCCCCTTATTGTCAATCTACCTATAGAAAGCCATACGTTCCCTGAATGCCCCAGGTCTCTAGTTTGTGTTTGTAAAGTTTTACGAGGCTGTGATTATCCTAGAGGTCACCACAGGTCATTTCATAAAGTGAGGTCAAATTTAAAAAAAAAATGTGTCACTAATGAAATGGCTACTATGGGGACTAACATCCTCACACATGAATACAATTGGATCCACAAGAGTCTCAGCTTTACAGTGATACCCAATTTATGTAATTCCAAGACAGTTTAGGGACCCTAGTATGTATCCATCCATCCATTAACCGCTTATAACATTCAGGGTCGCAGTGGGGCTGGAGTCGATCCAAGCTGACATTGGGTGAAAAGCGGGGTGCACCCTGGACAGGTCGCCAGACTATCACAGGGCTGACACACAGAGACGGACAACCATTAACGCTCATGTTCACCCCCAGTATGTAGAAATATTCAAATATACAATTTTTGAATAGGCGAAAAATAACACATTTATAAGAACCCATTTTCATTCGCATATCTTGAGGTCAGAGGTCAAGGGGAACCTTTTGAAAATGGCCATGCCAGTTTTTTCTCACCACGATTTAGCCTAATGTAGCATGACATGGTCGGCAGCAATGGATTCCTTAGCTTTTCTAGTTTCATAGGATATCTGTACCTTCACTCTAACTCTAAAACTGAACCTGTTACAGCCTCTGAAAGACAGTAAAGTCGGTCGGGATCCTGGTCTCAGATGGTTAAAGTGTAACTTAGGTATTCTTTGACATGGGCCCTTGTTTTTTGGTTAATGTTTGACAATTCTGTTTTTAATGTGCAATAGAGAGAATGAGTTTCCCTGCCAGGAAAGTAACTCTGTATTCATCTACCAGTACTCTCTGCTGACATCGTCAGCTCACATGCTAAAAGGCCAAAAATAGATTTAACATTTTCAGAGTTTTAGGCACAAACTGTTCTTTTATTATAACATTAAACTTTCCTTCTTGAGTGTATGAAGATAAATACATACTCAGCAGAAGCAAACACTGTCTCAATCACAGTGCTGGAGCCCATAAATGATGTTAGCCAGTGTTTGAAGTGGAAATAAATAAGTGCCAGTACTCTCTGTACTTATTCACATGTTGCCGTGTGTATCGGCCGGTATCAGCAACCTCTTGCGACTTATTCCTATTTATTCGTTATTTCTTTAAGCATGTTATACTGTGTCAGTCATAATCAGCTGTGGCTTTATTGCTATATTATTATACTTGTGCTATGCATCTTCTATAGTAGGCCTATAATATTCCAACTGGAACATTACAGGGTTATGGTGGTGTGTTTGTATATAGTGTTAATACTTAAAGTGCTTTCCTGTATTATTTGTAGTATCGCTCTGTAATATTATAGGATGCCTATAGGCTGGAATTAACAGCAGCCAGCCAGACAGCCAGGTATGCATGCAGAGCTGTTATTGAGCTCTTATTATTTATCACAGCCTTCGTCTGAACATTCTATTCTGGAAATGTTTGTTCTGTAAAATCATATTCTATAAATCAGAAGAGCAGATTCAGAAATCCTTTAAATAATGTTTCATTAATTCTATTTGTTATAGTTTTTATGTTCAGGTAGCTCACACATCTTCCTCACATACAGCGACGGAGCAAACTGTACCGCATGGAGCGCGGAAAAATTGTCCAGATACTACGAGTGATGTTACTCTCTATTACGTACATAGAGAGAGTGATATTGATTAACTGTCAGCTACTGTCAGCATTGATTTTGACCAGTGAAAATAGGTTTGAGGTGCGTGAAACTTTGCATAAATAGAGCCGGGGCGAGCGTTTTTTCAAACAAGCGACACGTCGCTCAGCCTGTTCACTGAAGCACGTAGCAGGTTAGGACATCTTCATTGGGAAAAACTGAAACAATCTGATGTCCGCTCTTTCGCATTGTGTCCAGTTAGGACGAGATGTTATGAGGCGAGGCGCAAATATGCACTGTTATGAATAAAGTGTGAGTGAATGAAAAGAAGAGTACTGGCAGCTTGTTAGACGTTCCGGTACGCAAGAAAAAGTACAAGAAAAAGGAGTAAAATGTAGAATGTGCATACCGGTGAGTACCGGCCCACTTTGAGCACTGATGTTAGCTGGTGGAGATATAGGTTAGTCTGGTTAATTGTGTGTTGGCAGCCAATGGTCAGACCACAGCAGGGATGGGAAAAGGGCTCAGTGGAGGTTTAGCTGAATCAGACTTTTGGGGCCATGTAGGAGTCTTGTTTTGGGGTCTGGGCCAAGGCCCAGGTGTGGACTATTATTCCCCATCTGGACAACATAACCCAGGTCCCCTGGGCCCAGCAGGGGGTGGGGCAGACCAAGCCAGAACATGTAGGGCCCAAATTAGCTTTACGATGTAATATTTAGCCCCCTTTGTGTTGCCATGAAACCACTCATGCATCAAAGGATTCCTCTCATCTCTCTATTTACATTTTCTTCACTCTTATTCCCATGATGTGATGTCAAGCTGTTGGGAGTCATGTCAGCTTCTTGCAAGGGAGAATCTTACATACGTCATTTTCTGAAGTCACCTCATTTACATCGACTTTGGCATATGTTTCTTAAATCTATACAAAAGAAAAAAAAAACAAGCAACTGAAGATTTATAACTGTGTCTCGTTTCTGTCCAACAAAAACAGTTTTTTTTTTTCCCTCATTAAGTTCTATTATTGCAGTTCAGCTAATCTTTACACCCCTAGATGTAATTATTCAGCAACAGTGCAAAGCATGCGACGGAGTTGCACCTCCAGATTTTAAAGATGAGATTACAAAAGAAAACTTATCCTAAATATAGAACCAGACGAATTAAAAAAACAGACAGAACATAAACATACCCCGATGACAGTCCTCCCTTTTGTTCCCGGGGCTTTTACAAGGCATGTACGCACTTTCACACCCCTGCCATTCAAATAGGTGCCATTCTGTTAACACACTCACTCTCTCTCTCTCTCTCATACACACACACACACACACACACACACCTTTCCTTGGTGGTTACCTATTGGTTATTACAGCAGTCTAGACAGAGAGAAGACGGGGCTTCTTGGGAATGCTCATTGTTGCATTGAGTCAGGTGTCAACAGCAGCTTAGCCAGAAGCTTGGAGGGTAATCAGGAGCTATGTTTCTGAATTGCCTATCCACAAACATGACAGCGATAACGCAATAAGATTGCTATTCCCTAAAAACAGTGTCTTCTGTTGTACAGGTGGTGATAATACTGTTTACATTAAAGGGATAGTTTGGGTGTTTTGAAGTGGGGTTGAATGAGGTACTTCTCCATAGTCAGTTTATTACCTACAGTGGGTTGTGGTCAGCACACCACCAGTTTGGAGAAACAGACAGGAGTTACCAAACGGAACCAAAGCAATATACTGCTGTGGATGGGGGCAGCAGTAATAAAAGGCTCACCTAAAAAAATCGAAGTGATCTTATACCTCATGCAACCCCACTTCAAATAATCTGAACTATCCCTTTAAAACGAGGGTAGGCAGAATGTTTTTAACATCATTGGGCAAAAACTCCATAAGAACTGTCAGCATATTGTAATTCAAGTGTTCTGAGAGAAAACTAGACTTTTGCACCTCCTCATGGCTCTGTTTTCAGGCTTTAAAATATCTAGCCCGTGACGGGAGACTTTGGCCAATCACAGGTCATTTCAGAGATAGTGTTCCTATTGACTGTTCATTCAATGGAGGCAGCTGCTCACAAACTCAGAATCATCTTGTAGTGTACTGTTTAGCTGTAAAATGCGAAAGTTTGCTCCGGCTGGTGGGCGGTGCTTGGTATTTCCTCAACTGATCTCAACATGGCTGCCGGGGTCACAAACTGTCTCATTTTACAGGTAAACAGTACACTACAAGATGATTCTGAGAACATTTTACGCAAGAAATAGGCATTACAATAACAGAATATTTATTCATATTTGATCAGTGCTGCCTAGTTTGACCGTTTGATTGGAGTTCGGAAGTGATTGACAGCTGCTCAGAGACGGCAAGGCTCCAGCTCGGCTCTGATTGGTTGTTTTCCTCCGGTCTGTGTAATCTTGCGGATGCCATTAGGAGCACCGGAGGACACAGAGGCACATGATTTTTTTCAGATTACCTGTCTCATGCACTACTGTCAGGATTTTTAATCACATTTTCTCCATTTCTACCTACTGCAGCTTTAATCTCTGGGCTGCATCTCCTCAAATAAAAGTGCCAGCAGACCAAAAACTAACGCATGACAATTGTGGTTACTCATTCTGCACATTTGCTATTTTAAAAGGGTCAGGTATTTTGGGAAACTGAATGATGTCATGTAGGTGTCAGCTTGTAAAAAAACTTTTTCTGTAAGCTCAAACTTGCAAATTAACTCAGCTTTTTTTACTTTCCAAGCAGAAGCAAGCAGCTGCTGGAAGGTCATCCACGCATTTTTCTTTTCAAGACATGTATTTTCCCAATTAAATCCGTCATTGTGCTGACTTTTAATTAAGCTACAGAGACTTGAGAAGTATCTGCTATGCAACATAATGACACTGTCATTGCTTATAAAAACTCTCTGACTGATGCTTTTGTGAAAAAAAGAAGGCATTTCTCATTAAAACATGCCCCTAGCATGCAGTGCTGTCTGGAAGCACTGTTGTTTTTCTTAAGTTATTCTCAAAATTATACCAAAAAAGGGCTTTTATGTACGCAACACCTTGTTAAATTCATCCAGAACGGGAGTCCTTTGAAAACAGACGTTGTATTACTCAGCGTCTCATTTATCAGAGCAGAACAATTTGAACTACAAGCTCAATTAGGATGTGGTCATGTGTTTAATTGACAGGATCTGAGCCAGAAAGCTGACTGACTAATTGAAGCAGTAGAGGATAAATTTGTAGGTTCTGACCAGCAGCGTAACATAATTGTGATTGGCCCCGGTGCAAATTTTTTTCTTGGGCCCTCGCCCCAAACACAAGAGCTCGTGCGCACACGCACACAAACACACACGCACACGCACAACCATTCCAGACAATTGCGATGCCACCATGGAGAGGTGGTAATTCAACGCTAATTTAACAACCTGCCCTGGACACAGCGGCCAAATGTTATCACAGACAAGGATTACAACATAAGAGAGGTAACAATGACATTGCTATATATTTAAATCCCTGATCCCACTCCATAATAGCAAAGAGAAACATATTAGTTAAGTATAAGTTCGGGCCTTGCGCCATTAACAACGCAGCTCAACAACCGTGTCCTAATTGAATGTGAGCGAGCGCCAGCTTACAAAATCAGTTTGATTGCATAGTTTTCTATTTGGATGTCCTACCTGGTCGCTGGCTGGAAGGAGATTGCACAAATTCTCACTCCCAGTTCGTCAAATACCGCCGCTTGTTCAGTGCCCCCCCCCGGCATCAGAGACCAACGCACATGGTACCACTCTTGCGTTACTTTTGGACGGACCGGGGACGGCATGTCAATAAACGCTTGTTACATGCATAGTTTCCTTTCAAAATAAACTTACGTTTTCACAAGAAGTTGGGTTTAGGAAACACAACCACTTAGGTAGGGTTAGGAAACGGTCACTTCTCTGACTAGCGACTCATGTGACTAGTTGTATATATTAGGGCTGTCAATACATTTAAATATTTAATCGCGATTAATGGCATATTTGTCCATTGTTAATCGCGATTTGTCAAATTGTCAAAGTATTTTAAATCTCTTATCAACATGGGAGTGGGTTAAAATAACACTGGAAGTGCCATAACTTCAGTACAGAAGTTACGTGACAAAAACTACTGAGACAGCTTTAGGAAAAGATCGTGGTTTGGGTTAAAAATAACTCCAGAAGTGCTTTAATTTCAGCATGGAAGTTACTTGACAAATAAATCAAATATGACTGGTTTCACACAGGACACAAGAACTGGTCTCCTGGGCGAAAGTCCTGCGTTTTCTGACCCACCAATCCACATGTAGCGTAGGTATAACCCCAAGATATCCAAAATAATATCTGGGTGCCAGACAGGAGAATAATCCGAATTTTTACCATGTCACTTTAAAGAAAAATATTGGAAATCATTGAGATTTATCCCAGATAGCCCATTACCTTTGCTACAAAAGACACAAGATAAACAAAACACAACCCATCAATTTATTTGTATCAAATTAAATCTGGTTGTATTCAACCAAAAAAATATGTAATCAAATCAAAAGTATGGGTCACACTCAAAACACATTTTACACACCAATTTCTTATTAAAGCAAGAAAAAACAAACTCAAATAATGAGTCCAACATGAAAACCAATTATCCTTCAAATCAATAATTCATGTCAGAAATCAGAAACCATCCTTCCTTCAAAGAGGACTCCAGATAAAAGTCAGTCTTTTAACTAAAAAAGATCAAGGGTGAGGTTAAATGAGTAAATGAGTGTGTGTGGTGTACTGTAGGAGAGGGGGAGTCGAACCTGTATGAATCCAGTTTAGTTAATCCAGTTCAGTATGTGTGTGGGTCTGAATGAAAGCAGTTCAGTTCCATTTAGTCCAGTCCAGTTCAAGGTGTGAGGGTTTAGGTGTTGGGGGTTATTTTTTAGAAAAAGAGGGAGAAGCCTGTAGATTGTAAAAAACGTATCTTAATGGCCCAACAAAGGCAAGGAGACATCAGTAGCGTCCCAACAGGTCCAAACTGAACAAGAATCCATTTAACCACCAGCTCCAGGGATCCGCACACCTCCAACAGTGCCTTGTTGTCTAAGCCAGTTCATTGAATTTCAGCCGGTTCATTGGCTCCTTTGCTGCTCAGTTTAACTTCATATATGTCACTGTTTTGCTTTAGTTACAAACATCTCAAGAAACGGAATTCAACTGAGATTAGTTCCTCCTTTAACCACTCTCACTCCTCTCTCTGTTCTCCTCCATGCTGCTTTAGTTGATTGACTGATTTCCCCTTTCCCACAGCTCACAGGTGTGTCTCATTTATCTCCTCAGTTTCTCTTTCTTTTTCCTGTCAGGGTGGAAAAGGGCTATTCTGTGTTTTTCCTCTTTTCCCCCTTTCTGCTACAACCTCCTCCCTACGCCACGTTCGCTGCTCTTCATACTTTCCGGTTATGTGGATTACATACAAATTGATTTTGTGCTGACCATCCCAAAAAAAAAAATCGAAATTTGTGTCCATGTACGGGCTGATATGAAATGTTGGGCTCGAGGCCTTGGCATGGCTGATGAGCAGTATATAGATTTAGTTCCTGCTGAACACAAAAACTGTGCACTATACACTTCAACACAGTTATGGCTGCTAGTGAAGCGGCGGAGACTTAAGTTGGTTGTGAAACATTTAAGGTTAAGTAGTGGAAGGAAACACACTCTGCCAAAACACTCAGTCATTTCTCACACAAGATGTTTGCCTATGTTATTCCTACAGCATTTGTAAGAGAATTAAGGAAAGAAACCTTAAACCTTGTTCGACTGGACATGAACTAAGAGGACATTTGTAATTGCAGGAGGGAGTCATCGCAAAGGAAGAGAGGATTACATACACTGACACATACAAATCTGGGAACTATGCAGTATGACTACAGCGCTGTGGTGTTAGTCACTAGAGTTCCAGTGTCTTGCTCAATGGCCATGCAAAGGCAGCTGGGGAAAATGTAAAGGCTGTTACTCTAAGAGACTCATGTTTACATTATATTTGGATCTTTTCTCGATCAGAAAAGCACAGAAACGGTTGTAACAGTTATATGTTGGAAGGATTTCCTTTGCCCCCGCTGGAACTGATTCCTATTTCTTTTTGTTTCTTGTAGTGTTGATGATGTAGCAGTTTAAGCTTATCACTTTGTTACACTTGACCGATTTAACTTGAGCTGGTGATGGTAGGTGTAAAAGAAAAAAAACACAAAAACATTGTGTTTCAACTGGGGTTGTCAAAGTTAACGCGATGATAACGCAAATTGTTAACCACTAATTTCTTTAACGCATTAACGCAATCAATCTTTCGGAGATTGTAGTGGTAGCAGTTTTAAAACTAGAGTGAAGGTACTGGCATCATATGAAACTAGAAAACCTGAAGAATACATTGGTACCAACTATGTCATACTAGCTTGCCCGGCAATAGGCTAAATAACGCTCCAAACCTGCACTAAATTTTGGCGAGGAAAAACTGTCATGGCCATTTTCAAAGGGGGCCCTTGACCTCTGACCTCTTTGAAAATGGGTTCTATGGGTAACAAATAAACAGATAAAAAATGTGCGGTTCATTTGTGATTAATCTTGATTAACTATTTTAATTGACTGATAGCCCTACTTTCAATCTGACTGAAGCAAAAAGAAGTGGTGTCTGAGTAGCATACTTTTTCATGCAGTGATATATACCCTGGCTTTTCACACTACTCCAGGAAACCACACACTATTCCATACAAGTTTTCTCTGGCAGGTTTGAGCAGAGAAAGTTATCTTTAGCCCTTGTTGTTGAAATAAAACACAACATATACTTGAGCAAGTTCGCCTCAAAAGACCTTCTAAAGTCCACGATTCTGGTTTCTCTTGTTGAATTTAACGGAACATTTTTGAGCGCTTGGTGTGAAGTACGGTACAATATTCCAGTACGGAAGAAGGCAAAGTGTAAACACGAATGTGGGTGCCATGGGATGATTCAGAGGCTATTTTCAGTCTATTAATGGCGGCAATAGGAAGTGAGAAATAGTGAGAGGAATGTGATTGTTTCACTGGAACTTCAAAGGCAACACGGAACACTGGAGCAAGACGGAATATGTTCTGTTGGTAGAAACAAATTATTGCAATTTACTATAAATACAGCTCTCTGGCTGTTATTGGCAGTGTGAAAGGAAACAAACCATTAAGAAATACTACCCCAGCTGACCTCTCTTGCATGAGTGATTATATTAATATTTCCTTAAACGGAAAAAGCTGAGGGAAGATTTGCATTCAGTTTTTCATTTGTCTTAAATTGTGAATAATGAGTGGATTCAAAAATGATTTTGTAAATGTGGAGGAACTACTTTTTTTAAATTTTACTTTACTTTTTTTCAAATTAAATGAATGTGCAGTGTGAATGCATTTGTCTGTCTTCATGTCTATTTGTTCCGTCATAAAAGGCATTTGTAAAGAGAACTTTTTTTTCTGCAGCTTGTCAGTAGCTGTGTTTCCATTAACATATTTGTATTTGCATTTTGAAGTATTGCATTAGAAATGTTTTGCTGACGTAGCGAACATTTAAGTCATATGACTGATCAGCTGTTTCCGCTGTCGGTGGCCCTTGCTTGTGCATTAGAATCATTGCATTAAAAAAATGACGTCGCGGTTGCACTATTTTTTACCATAGACCAGATCGCCATCGCCACATCCCCTTTTGGGGGAAAGAAACGTGCTGTCCCACATGAAGAGAAACGGGAAATTGCCGAAAGGCTGCTGTGTAGCGGGTTAAACGTAGCTTTCGCACTGAGATTTGAGGCACATAAGATACATGAATATTCTTGTCAGTGTGGTAAATCACTAAATGATATTGTGACAGTTACTACTGATGGATAGCTAGCTTGAGTGGGAGGCTGCTGCAGTAATACAATTATACAGTATAGCAGAATCAGACTGTCGTCTCCAACTAAATCTCAGTCTATAGATCAAACAGTTAGCTATTAACACGTTGATTACTTACCAACAACACTAAGCCTAACAATACCTGGTGATTAAATCAAATATGTAGCGTCAAAGATGTCCAGATAAGCAACATCCAGCCACTGTGTTGGGTCATTCATCTACTTGGATGGGGAAGACCCATGAGAGCAGACTGAAGGGGCATGATGGTGATCAACCTTAATTTATCAAAGTGGCAAAATAATTATTAGAAACGTCTATAAACCAAATATTTGCTTAGCAATAAATACATGCATACAAAATTATAATCCCAAACACAACAAATACACTGACATATATGAGATCTTCTGTTTTTCATCCCCCAAAAGGAGGCGTGGCCTTGGCGATGACTCATGCCTTGGCCAGTTGGAAGTTGGTGCTTCTCTTTGTTGCATGGAAAGTGTATACCTTCAGAGCAATGGACCTTTGGAACAATGGCTGCTTGTTTTCAGGAAAGCGGTCTGTCGGACAAATGGGCTTTAGGTACAACTGGACATTTTTCTGGGACTGCCCATTGGACCAAAAGTCCATTTGTCCGACAGCCGATATCCCGAAAACAAACAGCTATTGTCCGTGCAACGAACAGAGATCACATGACCACTTATTATTCAAAATTATGTCATCAGACCTTCCCGGTTTCAATATTTTCTTTCCCACCATGGCGAAGGCCAACCCGTTCTCATTCCCTGGATGTCAAATACCGATGCCATTTGATAGGCGTAGGAGACACACCAGGCTTTCCTTTAACTGCAATGTACTGTAAACCCATCTGCGTCAATATTAAACACTCAGGGAAAGTGCTTTGGTGACTTAGTTTCAAGAGCAAAAAGAAACACACAGGGTGGGCGGAAGAGGAGTTGGATGGGCCCAACAAACTCAAAGCTTTCATCCAGGAGGCCGCTGATACTTGGGGGTTAGGACCCTAACCCTAATACATAAAACATGTTGCAGAGCAGCCAACCAACTGTGCCTTGATACCTGCCTCCCAGTTGAAAAAGTGCATTTGTGAGTGAATTTTGTGTTATTTTGATACTTATGCTTTTATTTTATAGGACTAGTATAACCATGCCTTGTATTTGTGTATACTCACACTGTGAAATCAGATGTTTTACCAGCAGGTCCCTCTGCTCCTGTGAACTCCGCACATCTCCCCAATCTCTCTCATATGGCACAGTTTTACTTCTCTCTCTCTCTCTCTCTCTCTCTATCCGTCTCCCTCTTTCTCCACAGTATGCCTTTAAAGAAGGAGAAACGTAGTGGAGATAGGCCTTCAGTGTTGTCCATGCATCATTACACACATCAATTTTGTTGGACACAATCACTGAACCACTGCCATATGGGGGTTAGAATGCAAAAAAAAACTGTAGTGTAATACATTTTCCAGCTTGCAGGATTCATAAACAGACAAGCATATCATATAAAGATTTGATGGTTTTAAAGAGGTCTCTTCTCTGCAGGGCCTCCACCGCTCAAAGTGATTAACATACCATAAAAGAAAGGCTCTTAAACTTTAAATTTGTCTTGGGACCCAACGTTTTTATTTGGTGCTTCCAAGGGACCCATTTTCACAGATGCATACATACATATACTACCATTGTATTCTATAATAGATGTTTCATGATCTTTCAAGTTTATTTGTCATATACATTTAAAAGTACAGTGTACAGTGAAATGCAATGAAATGCATTTTACCCTGGCTCTCTCTCAGCCCTTAAAATCTATAAATAGTACACTGGATAAATACTACAATAAATAAGACAATATCTGAGAATAAAATTATAAAACAACCTAAAAACCATAAAAACACCCATAAAACAATCCAGGTCTTCCTCAGTCATTTATGACCGTCAGACTCTACTGGACATCAGACAAAATGTTCCAGACTTCTGCACACCGGCTGCGGTACCGAAAGACATTGTTAAACCGGAGGTATCCTGGTACACCGGCTACAAGCGCCGACACAGGAGGAAACGAGGAAGACGTGGCGGTCTACTGGTGAGACTATGGCGTCGGCCTACTTGGCCTCCCATCCCTTAGCATTTTGCTAGCCAATATCCAATCCATTGGCAACAAGATAGACGAGCTCCACTACCACATCAGCGCCCAGCGGATCATGAGGAACTGCAGTGTGTTCTGCTTTTCTGAAACATGGCTACACTGTCATTTGAAGTTTTGTTTGTCCTGGAAGGACTCCCTCACCTTTGAGAAGGCCCATTTTTTAACCTTTCTTTACCACAATTCACACTTACATCAAGGAATTTAACATTTATATGAATGGATTATTCCGTTAGATTTGGCAAAAAAAATGTCTCTGCTATTTTGAGCTCTCAAAGACAGACATAAACACTTTAAAACTTAGTTACAAAGAATATCAGCAGAGTAATAGTGAGAAGTGTCAGGTTGTAATGTTCATGCTGTACATCTGCACGCATATAATAAACACTTTGCCAGTCAGCTGGTGCCAAAACAGCTGAAGAATGAGACATTGATTGTGAAGCATGAATGAAACAGCTGATGCTAACCAGCTAATGCAAGCACGTCATTGTTTCTAAGTGCTCTGATGAAGCCATATAAAAAGGTTCGCCTTTATATTTATGCTTTGACACATCTTCGGTATTCGTTTAAAGCTTGGTTGTGGAGGGCCTGAATATTACTCATACAGCGCACCACCATTATTCACTTTACTAGGTCATGGAGGGATTTTGATGAAGACTAAAAGCCTTTACACACCAAGTCTGTAATTTTCATATGAAATTGTTACAGTTTAATAATAAATACGACATCACGTTGTGGCATCCACATTTACACACGGACTCCGAAATTTCGGCCGTTACTTAAGTTTTCGGAACAGGTTCGATTTTCTGCATTTTTCGCAACAGTCAAAAGGCAAAAGAGGGTTGTTTGACCACTCAGAGCCACCATCCGTGCAAATGCCATCATCCAAAATGGCATGATAAACATCCACTTCGTGTCCTAGCACAAAGCAATTTATGATAAAGATACTTAAAGATAGATACAGTAGATTGTGGCAGGTGATTGCAGATCAAGCTGGAATTGGGGATGGTCGCAGAACAAAAGATGTAGGAAAGATTAGACAGTTATGATTGTGATCTAGGCAACCAAACCATAGCTTCTTCCTAATGTCATTCATTAATTACCCCTGTTTGGTACAGGTACTAGTTCTATCCATTTTGAAGAGTAAAGAATAATGAATCGCATCGGACTTGCAAGGTTTCTATGCTTAACATTTTTTTTTTCAGAAGAAGGATTAAAAAAACACTCACAGATTAAAAAAAACACTTACGAAATATGCAGACTTGATGTGTAAAGACCTTTATAGGAACACAATTTGCACAGAGAGTGTTAAAATACCCTAACACAAAAGTACCAGTGCAAGGAGAAGCCACTATGGCATTTTGACCTCTAAAATAATGAGAGAGAAAAGAAATTATAACAGGATAGCCTATCATGTCGAGACCCACCCATACAGGCTCCTCGACTTACTTTGGGTTGGGCCCAATAGTGTCAGAAACAAGAACATAACACTTGGGAGTACCTGTGCACTGTTGACCCGGTCTGTTCTATCACTGGACCTCAGTGACATATCATTTTACCCGCACAGAGCTGAGCCTTGTGTCATGTACCTATCTGTCTGTGGAGTACTGTAGATGTCCAAACAAGTTATACATGCAATAGAGAAACTTGAAAAGAGTAACTAGATGATTGCATTTCCTGCAGGGGTTAGGGCATGTGAATGCTGACAGCTGAAATTAGTTGCAAAGCATTGCTGAATATACAGAAATCTTAAAGCGCAAATGCAGAATAGACTTCTGGAACGTAGTATTTTGGTGGAATGAATCGTTAAAACTCTAATTTGTTAGACAAAGTAGCATTTGGGTGGAATAAATCTTTAAAACTCAAAGCCGTTGGACCGAGTAGTATTTTCGTAGATGAACCCTTAAAACTGTAAGTCGTTAGACAGAAAGTTTTATTTGGGTAGAATAAACTTTTATTTTAAAACATTAGGTCCATCCCTAACTTGTACTTTTTGCTCTCTTGTAGAAAATTGTGGTCAAAATGAACATAGGTCCCTCTGGGGATGTTGCTTGGAGTTCCTGTCACTTTCAGTCATAATGGAATCCGACGGATTCCATTATGACTGAGACCAGCACAAGATTTCTAACATTTATACCAGAAATGATGTATGAAGAGTGAAAATTGTGGGAATTGGAGTCTGAAAACAGCATAAAACTTAAACTGGGATGATTCAAAAACTGTAAAAGATATCAAAAAAGTAAATGACAGTTTAATAGTTCAAAGTCTTGTAACCTGTTTAAAGTTTAAATGTTGCCTATAGCTGAAAGTATGTGGAATGAGTTGAAGTTCAAAGTGCAGTAGGTTTAAGAGGATTTGAAGATTCTTTCCACAGACTTCCATTGTAAAAAACATTTTGGAAAAAGTTTGATATTTTAAAAAGTATAAAAGGTATAAAACAAGTTGTATACAAGCAGGAATGACCTTAAAGAGTTGAATATTGTGATATTTGAATGGTTTATGTAGCTGAAAGATTGTAGTAGTTACAATCCAAAATATTTACAGAAGAAAAAGAAGAAGAAAAAGAAGTTGAGGAATAAAGATTTGGATAACAATACTGTGAGTGTTGCTGTACAGCATTCACACTAATTAAATTTCAATTCATTTTATAAAAATATGTGAATATTTGATGGCCGATTCAACAGAAAAAAAGGTTTTAAAAAAGTATTTGTTGTAAAATTACAGTCAGACTAGACTTTGAGAATTCCTTGTAGTCCATGAATGTCTGACAGAGTTTTGGAAGTAAAAAATAAACCACATGAAACTGACAGCCATGACACTGCGTTATTGATCTTGAGTGATCCAATGGATTATATTACTTATTATATTACGATTAACATGTAATAGTTTGAGCGGAGCCCTCGAGGCCCTTCCTTTCATGGTCTCGCTCTGGTATTTCACTTTGCTTTGAACTTCACGTCGCGATGAAACATCAAATAATTCACATCAGCCACTACCACATCAGTCTTGTTTCAAAAATTCCATGAGTAATTCATTTGTTCTGAACTCTGTGACGAACAAAATCCAAAGCACACGCACACACACAAGCAAAACTGCACACGTGCACTCCGAAAGGTCAACCCCAGCTATCATCATTTGATAATGGAAGTTCCAGCCCCAAGTAAGGGCTTCCATCTGTGGTGAACAGAGCAAATGTTATGATTAATTAATAACAAGATTGATTGTGCCAAATGTTCCCCACGAGGTCAGTTCTTACATCCAGCGAAGACATCCCATGATACCTTGTCCAAGAAAGCACTGTAAAAGATTGGATGATGGATGCAAATTGAAGAAAATGGCCGTGGCTCAGGCAGCTGTCATGAGGCATCAGTGAATATTATTTTTAATGTTTTCTAAACAACTGTCACACACATGCTTAGTAAGTGCATGAGTCCGCATGGTGAAGCTGTGAGCCTTGGCTGCAGCCCCCGAGCACAGAGCTGTCAGTGATGCATTGTTGTTGAATTTTAATGCAGTATTATTTTCCTTGAACAAATGCAACGGAATTATTCACTAAATCTGAAGGAAGCACTTTCTATTGTGGAAACGTTTTGCAGGATATGTCAGTGAGTGACACCAGGCCCACGTTGCACTGAGCAGAAACCAACCCAAGCTGGCTCTTTTCCCTGCCTGGCTGGGCATGAGGAAGAATTGGCTACAGAGAGGAGTGTGTGTGTGTGTGTGTGTGTGTGTGTGTGTGTGTGTGAGCATACACTTTCAGCATCACTTCTATATAAAGTAGGGCTGTCAATTGATTTAAATATTGAATTGCAATTAATCACATGATTGTCCACAGTTAATCACGATCAATAACAAATTAAACGCACACTTTTTATCTGTTCAAAATGTACCTTAAAGGGAGATTTGTCAAGTATTTTATACTCTTACTACCAATATGGTAGTGGGCAAATATGCTGCTTTATGCAAACGTATGTATTTATTTCTTATTGGAAATCAATAAAAAACACAAAACAATGACAAGTATTGTCCAGAAACCCTCACATGTACTGCATTTAGCATAAAAAAAATATGCTCAAATCATAACATGGCAAACTGCAGCCCAACAGGCAACAACAGTTGTCAGTGTGTCGGTGTGCTGACTTGACTATGACTTGCCCCAAACTGCATGTGATTATCATAAAATGGGCATGTCTGTAAAGGGGAGACTCGTGGGTACCCAAAGAACATATCTTGAGGTCAGAGGTCAAGAAACCTCTTTGAAAATGGCCATGACAGTTTTTCCTCTCCAAAATTTAGCATAACATCGTAGCGTTATTTAACCTCCTTTGCAACAAGCTAGTATAACATGGTTGGTACCAATGGATTCCTTAGGTTTTTGTAGTTTCGTATGATGCCAGTATCTTCACTCTAGCCTTAAAACAGACTTCCACAACCTCTGAAAGATTGACTGCATTAATGTGTTAAAGGAAGTAGTGGCGATAAAATGATTTTGCTTGACCGCATTATTATAGTGTTAACATTGACAGCCCTAAAATAAGTATAATGTTTTTGAAGCAACAAATCTAGTAGCGTAGTGTGTTTTTTTGTGTGGCCCTCTATCTGGTGCAACATCCCCAAAGTGAGCCTCAGTCAGAACCCCGTCTGACCTAAAGTCCATTATGGGTTAATTAAGCTGCTCACCATTGTTTCGTAAAACAACCTGGTTAAGTTCCATGCACTGGACCATTGAGAACAAAACTGCAAATCAAAAGTACTGGTACAGCTCACAGTATCTGAGGCTGTGTTGTAATTTTCTGGTTGTTTGTTATGTTGAAAATATATTATTTCAGATATCATTACGTGCAACTGCAATAAATACAGGGTCGGCTTTCATAGAGTACCACATCTTTATAAAGTGGGTTTTACTTGGATACCGTGAAGTGACTCTTGGGATCTGAAGGTCTTTGTGCGTGTATATATGCTTTCATGGACTCTTTTAAGCCAGCAGCTAAATTCCCAAATAATCCTTTGATTTTGCATGATCATGGTTTGTGGCTATCTGGCCAGCGGGTGCTTGAATAAGCGGTATTGTATTTATGTATCAGTTTTTTGAAAGCAAACACTTGATACTCAAATTCCTTGCAGGGCGTCTTTTAAATATACATGGCTTGTAAAGGAATTGGCCCCAAATATCGAAAACAAGCTTATTTTGAGTAAAGAGAAGTAGAGTCATAACTGACAGCGCTGAATATTAAACACAGAGGGTTTCCTGGAGTGCAGAGATGACTCATAATATAGTCTGATGTAGAAATGACCAGTCATACAAGACCCTGTTTCACACGCCTTAAATCAGTTTTAGCCAGGCCAACAACAAATATTTCATGAGATGTTTTTCCACCCCTGCAACATAAGACTGATTGTGCTAAACACATAAAACACTGATCTAAGGTGGCTTTAGAAGTCATAAGCTCGCATCAGCGCCAATGACATCACGGGCCAGACATTTCATGTACTTCAGACACTGGCCAACACACTCAAACGCCGCATAAACACAACCTCCTGTAATGTGGGTTTCTGAGGGCTTAAACTGGCGTATTTTTATGTCGTACTCAAGACAGCGTTACCCATTGGTGGTCTTCAGTGTTGTGGTCTGTATTTTCCAACACAATCTCACTCACAACTCGTCCAATACCGCCGTTTGGTCAGTGTCATCGGTATCTGAGACCGACGCAAGGGGTACCCCACTTGCAGTGTTAAATATGAAATGGTAAATGGACTTGCATTCACACTACATGTCAGCATACACACTGATGGCAGAGGCTGCTAAGGTGCCAACTCTGCCCATCAGGATCTAATCGAAATACTCATTCACACCGATGGCTATGCCATCAGGAGCATTTTGGGGTTAGGTGTCTTGCTCAAGGACACGTCGACACCTGGAGCAGCCGGGGATCGAACCACCGACCTTCTGATTGGTGGACAACCTGCTCTACCCTCTGAGCAACAGCCGCACACTGGTTTCCTGGTTGAAAGTCTTGTGTTTGACCCATTCACCACCCCTCCCACCCTGAACAGACTCTCACGCTATTAATACTACGTCAGTCGCTCCGACCGTCAATAACACCACGGGTGGGTTAATATTGGAGTTAGTTGAAAGCCCGGTTCATCACATACTGTCGCTAAAGGGCGCCGCGGGGCCAACCAAATAATGGTATTTGACGAGTTGGGAGTGCGAATGGGTTGTATTTTCTTACACAACAAATGTTTTATAAGATATACCATATGCCTACAAACCACTGTGCCAGTTATCAGTTGGCTTCTATGGAGTTGCAATTCAACGCTAATGTGGCGAAGTTCATTTTTATCCTCGCTGTATTCATATAATATGAAGCACATGCTCTGCTGCGGCCCAGGTGGGGGCGGGGGACGTCCATCTGTTCCCTCCCTACGTCAGTCTGTCCTCTCCACAGACGTCCATCCTACATTCATTAAGCCGTAAACATAGGTCAAGTCAACTCTCAGCACATCAAAGTCTCATCCGTCTGCTGCCAAGTTGGACTGAGACGGCCCCTTCCAAGGCTACAAAGGCACCGGCTCCTATCCTGAGAGAGGAAGTGGAGCAGAATTTGACTCTATAAATGTAATCACGTCCATTGGCTCTCTCTGTGGGAAGGTTTGGCACTGCAGGTGGGTTGTGTTGCTGCATGTGGGATGAGATTTCCATTCGTCAATTTCACCAGAACAGATCTTTTGGGACCTTCCAGACTCCTGTTTCTCATTCAAGAGTGCATTTGATAGATAGAGGTTTTAAGAACTCTGTGTGTGTTCGTACAGTTATTCTGGGGGAGGCCTGTTGCCAGTGCGTGTACTGTATATTGTTTGGCTCAGAGCAGCACAAGCACCATTAAAGCAATTTTTTATACTGTTGGCTATCTTTGAGCTAAAACCAAAACCCTTGGCTATAGTGGGCTATCTAATCAATCCCAATTTAATAGTACTCCATACCACTTTGCATGACCCAACTTCATTGTGCTGCTGTAACACCATGTATAGGCGACATGACTGACTAGCATGGTTGTAGTCCTACTGAGAAACCCTGCTGATTTAATAGACAGACTAACAAAGCCAAAAATATAACCTCCTTGGTAGAGGAGAAGTCTGCTTTCATGTTGTGGATTTGTCCTTTGATGAAACCCAACACCACTTGCCTTTGAGTTTCCTGTTGCTTGTGTCATATTGACCAGGAAACTGTTGAGATGCTACAAAGTCACGCTGAAGTCATGAAGTCTCAGCTCAGCTTGATTCACAGTAAGAGCCAGGCCAGAAAAACGGTGTCAAACAACGAAGTATAGAACCACATTCAGGCTGTTTTTTTGTGTTTCCACCAATATATCGCCATCACTTTGACTTGGTGGAACACCAAACCCCAGTTAACCAGCCACTCTGCGTGACCTTCACAGCTACTCTGCTCCGGATTTCTGTGGCCTGTAAAATATGTCTGTTTTGGGAGAGCTAGCAAAACGAAACAAAGGGTGAAAATCATTTGAAATGAAAAGACTTCTGCATATGTTTGGAACCCAAATCTGTTTTATAACAACTTTTATCGAAGCTGCAGAACATCATGTGGCTCCTTTCAGTATAAAACTGTCATGTCAGAAGATCCACTTAAGCTTTCTTGAAAATTAATTCTGTCTTAAATGAATGGTCGTTACATTTAATGACCTCAAACCGATGAGTTTATTGTGGATTTATGCTTTGACTGTGTGGAACTGTGTTGAAAAGAAAAATGAAAAGTGTTTGCAGAGTGAATATACTGCTATCATATCAAACTAAAACTCATAAGGAATCCATTGGTACCAACTATGTTATACTGTCATGTCAAAAAGGAGGTTAAATAACGCTTCAAATTTAGGCTATATTTTGTCGAGGAAAACTTGGCAAGGCCATTTTCAAAGGGGTCCCTTGACCTCTGACCTCAAGATATGTGAATGAAAATGGGTTCTCTGGGTACCCACGAGTCTCCCCTTTACAGACATGCCCACTTTATGATAATCACATGCAGTTTGGGGCAAGTCATAGTCAAGTCAGCACACTGACACACTGACAGCTGTTGTTGCCTGTTGGGCTGCAGTTTGCCATGTTATGATTTGAGCATATTTTTTCTGCTAAATGCAGTACCTGTGAGGGTTTCTGGACAATATTTGTCATTGTTTTGTGTTGTTAATTGATTTTCAATAATAAAAATATGCATACTTTTACATAAAGCAAGGATGTTTGTCCACTCCCATGTTGATAAGAGGATTAAATACTTGACAAATCTCCCTTTAAGGTAAATTTTGAAAAGATAAAAATGTTTGATTAATTTGCAATTAATCATGATTAACTATGGACAATCACGCGATTAATTGTGATTAAATATTTTAATTGATTGACACACCTGGTTTTCATGCATACACACATACACTACACACAGGTGTGCAAAGGTAGAGGCAGATGGGACCTGGATGAAAGGCAGTCCTGAGGTGCAGTATTTTTCTGTAAAGTTAAAATCTATTATCAGCAAGTACAATACAGATGAGAAAGAAAGAAAGAGATGATAATCTAGAAACAAAGCACTTCAGAAATCCTCTTTTCATCTTCACGATGGAACATCGGACCCGGAGCGTGGTCTGCAGTTCTCATCCTTAATGGATTGAGATAATGGCTGGACAAATTGTTCCCAGGCACTGTCTTCACTCTGCCCCACTGAGTTCAGGGAGAGTAAAATAATCCGATTTTTCCTTCCTTTATCTCCCAGACTCCAGAGAAGAAGCGAGGGGGCTTTGACATGCCATGTCTACTTGTCACGACCCCTTTTGTGCACCCTCCGCCCATCTGTGGACCCGGCTTTAGACGCCATCCCTTTTCCAAGGGCTCACTGTCACGGCCTCAAATAAACCTGCTGGAAGTGCCAGCCCTGTTTTCCATTTTCCTGTCCTTCTTTTTTCCCCTTTCTTTCTTCCCCAGTGTTTATCAGACTCTGGCCTCTCCCTAAATGAGGAGTCTCTCATGGTTAAGTGGTAGAGTTCATGCTGAGGTCCGTGGAAATTCACCAGGTCTCTTACAAACTGTTGTGGTGAGAAAAAGCTTGAGTCTGATCACCGGGATGTGAGCCACGCCAGGCTCCCCTGTGTCAGGAATGAGTATACAATGCGCAATAAGCACTTCTGCTGCGTGCTAAGTTGGTCCGGTCATGACATCCTTAAGCCGAGGGCCGTGCCAGCTCTCCTGTTACAAAGACAAATTGTGCATGCGGAATTTCCTGGAGAGGCTCCGAAAATGCTCCCCCGGTCTTACAGCCAGGCTCTCTGCGGGGACTTGCACTTGAGAGGTTTAGTGCCATAATTTTGTCCTCGCTCTCATCTCAGCCCTGGGGAAATCCTATCAAACACTGCCTAAGCCACCTGAGTAGCTCAGCGACAGGAACTTTCAGGACTGATGTTGGGACAGCTTTAGGGAACGGCGGTCGCTGCAGGAATCTCTATATAACGATAAGACGGAGCCCCACCCTGGCAACCAGGAGTCACAACACACCGAGGCGGCTTTTAAAAGAATTCTGGTCCCGGCCGCGTTCACCGTTTTAACTAGCAACAGGTGAATCCTGAGTAATGGCTTCATGGTGTGTACGCACACTGCAGCGCTGGCTGTTTGTCGGGGTGATGTTCCATCACAGCAGCTAGATGGAAATGTCTTTACCTCACATTTTATTAGGACATAGACCTCGGCACATTTTCAGATTGACTTTCTTGTAACACTTACCTTAATCTGTGCTCCGTGACATGCATGTGAAGGCTCCCAGATGTAAAAGAGCAGGACGTGGGAAGAACCACTGCAAAAGAAGTTGGATTATTGCCTCTATTCTT
This sequence comes from Sebastiscus albofasciatus, assembly GCA_916701655.1. Classification (NCBI taxonomy): domain Eukaryota; kingdom Metazoa; phylum Chordata; class Actinopteri; order Perciformes; family Sebastidae; genus Sebastiscus; species Sebastiscus albofasciatus. The sequence continues at coordinate 28,936 of CAKAOI010052014.1, forward strand.
CCTCTGGAAACATGTGAACTCTTCCACTGTTATTCATTCTTATTTGTGTGTTCTCTTGACTTGTTTCTTCGGGTTTTTGAAGTCCTCGTACTCACTCTAAATAACCCGTGATATTTTATGATTTTAATGAAACAGTGAACCCCAGAGGGGTGAAGGGAAGTTACGCAAAAGTTGTTTTTACCCTGAATTATGTGGTATTGGAAAGCATCCCCGGTGTCCATTAGTTTCAAAACAAATATATTTAATGTGTTTTATGAAGTTGTACAAATATGTATAATTCAGTGGCAGTAGCCTGTAGGTTTTTGATGTACTGGGCTGCAACCAGGTGTGTCCACCATCTGAATATTTGACTGCTGAAACACATGCTCAAGCCAACTGCTGTTTAAGTGCCTTCCTCACAGGCACTTTATGGTAATTCACTTTCCCAATACAGGTTTCTCTCATTAAAAACAAATCAATCTCGCAAACCCTGAAATGGATACCTAATAAACTAGGTTTTGGTTTCAATTATTTGGCTTTCAAACATGATATATAGGACATCTCAGGTGGAGAGGAGAAAAAAAAAATACCCTGAAATTTAACATCCTGGCAAAGTGTCCTAGAAGGGTTTTCCAAAAGAAATCCAATGACATGCAACATGACGCATCACACACAATGCCTCACTGCTTGAACTGTGATGCATCCCCCCGGTCCCCCAAATGACTTACTCATATTGTAGACTCGGTGAGTCAGGGGGGATTCAAAGTAAATGACCTGTGAATAAAGTACATCACGTCATCCCTGCAGCCTCAGCTCACAAATCTGATATTCCGGTAACAGAAATCATGTTTTTTTGGGTGGTTCAATTGGTAGAGATATTCCCTTTTATTTTAAATTGTACCTGGGTCTACTTTCAGCACTATGGACGTGATCCTAAATAAGCGCATGTGAAATCTAATGTGTAATCTGATAAACATATATTGCCTTTAGACAAGCCTTTAGCTACATAATGTATTTGGCAAGTGAGTCCCTAACACAATGTGTGTACTGTTCACTGAGTTGAATGTACATGTTCATTCTCCATCCGGTTCTGCATCATTCATCCCGATTCGGCTAAGGTCCCCTGATCAAACAGTGTAAGCTCAAATGTTTCAGGGCGTGATGGGCTGGCTGCCTCCTCCACATGGTGGTATGAGCCATAGTACTCCCCCATCTGAGACTGTGGGTGGTCCTTATCTCGCTGATACGTGACCCCTTTGTAATTTCAAACCTATTGAGAGATGACTTATGTGTAGATCCTACACTGTGTTAAACCAAATACTGGTATCACATGTAACTAGAAAAGGGGGTTAAATAACGCCCCAGATTTAGGCTAAACTGTGGCGAGGAAAAAACTGGCATGGCCTTTTTCACAGATTTCCCTTGACCTCTGACCTCAAGATATATGAATGAAAATGGGTTCTATAGGTACCTACGAGTCTCCCCTTTACAGACATGCCCACTTTATGATAATCACATACAGTTTGGGCAAAATCTTTCAGTTTTTTGCATGCAGTACAAATGTGAGACCATTTTTTTAAATTTGATGTCATTGTATATAATGACCTTTGGCGACCTCTAGGATAATCACAGCCTCATGAAACTTTACAACCATAAACTACAGACCTAGAGCATTCAGAGGATGGATGGCTTTCCTAGGTAGATTGACAATAAGGGGGTTTCTGAGCAGTTTACACAACAGAAGTGCTCGCCATCCAATCGTCGAAAAATGGCAATTCTTGCAGAAATCTCTAAATGTCAAAAGGTTTTGAAACCAAATCACAGCATGTCTTTTTCTATGGTGTTCCTCAAGGTATTGGTGTCTTAATGTGATATTTTGGATGGATTATTGATCATTTTTATCAATTCTCAAATGGTAAAAAATGTTACATTTTGCACCAAATCTCTGTAACAAATGGTATCAACCCAAAAATTGCTGCAACAACTTATGAGACATAATAGAGCATGAGAATGGTCATCATATACTTCTATCATAATGTTCTTAGCCCTTACAAATGTTCACAATTAATATTGATGCATTCACTCCTTTTTTATTCCTTTATTTCTACGAGAACAACTTGACACAGTGCTGAGCTGCATGTCAAATTAATCTTCAGGTTTCCAGGTTACCACTTCTATGCGGCATGTTGACTTTTTATCTACTGAACTCTGCACATCCCCTGTTACACTACACAGCTACACTTAAAACTAAATAATGATGCAATGTAGAGAGGGAGTGTAATGAGACAAATATTTTAAGCACTTCTCACTGTTTTTTACCGACATGTGACCCCATTGAATCCCCTTTGGACAGAAAGACGCTCTGATTTCATCACTGACGGTACACATTGTACTCCATAATACATCATTCTCATTCCTCAGCTGGCAAGGACAACTAGTCCACTACTTTGGTAGCGAGTAGATATTTGCTTATTCAACAATAACAGAAGTAAAATGAATTGGCAGTTGCTTGAAGAAAAACACCAACTGTGCTTTAATAATTGAGAACAAAATGTTACGGCTGATATCCAAATGTCTTTCTTCATGTACAAATATGAGGCGAGAACAGATAGATGGTTCATGATGTCAATTTTTTTAGTAAATCTGAAGAATGTAGGAAACTAAGTAGAAGTAGAGGCTGTTGAGCCAGGTCAGGGTAAAGTGTGAATACACTAAACATGATTGATTGATAATTATGTAATAATAATAATAGAGCTGTCAGTCGATTAAACTATTTAATCGTGATTAATCGCAAATGAATCACACATTTGTTATCCGTTCAAAATGTACCGTAAAGGAAGATATTTAATACTCATCAAAATGGGAGTGGACAAATATGCTGCTTCATGCAAATGTGTGTATATAATTATTACTGGAAATCAATTAACAACACAAAACAATGACAAGTATTGTCCAGAAACCCTCACAGGTACTGCATTTAGCGTAAAAAATATGCTCAAATCATAACATGGCAAACTGCAGCCCAACAGGCAACAACAGCTGTCAGTGTGTCAGTGTGCTGACTTGACTATGACTTGCCCCAAACTGCATGTGCTTATCATAAAGTGGGCATGTCTCTAAAGGGGAAGCTCGTGGGTACCCATAGAACCCATTTGCATTCACATATCTGGAGGTCAGAGGTCAAAGGACCCCTTTGAAAATGGCCATGACACCAAAATTTAGTGTGGAGCGTTATTTGGACTCCTTGTCCAACAAGCTAGTATGACATGGTTGGTACCAATTGATTCCTTAGGTTTAGTTTCATATGATGCCAGTATCTTTACTCTAGCTTTAAAACTGAGCCCGCTACAACCTCCTAAAGATAGATTGCATTAATGCGTTAGAAAGAAATTAGTGGCGTTAAAATTAATTTGCATTAATGCATTATTATTATGTTAACTTTGACAGCCCGTAAATAATAATAAAAGTTAATCTAATGGGAACTTAACTTGTTAATTTAAAAAAAAAAACTATGTTGCATTCCTGCTCCATAGAATCCCTCTGCTGTCATTAGCCATTTCAATCACATCTATAGAGAAAATGTGATGTTCCTGTTTCTTATTGCATCCAGCATCATATGAATTATGTTTACATACTAATTTGCAATTATTGGTCCCTGGGGACCTTCGTGTCACAGGCAGCGCTGCCTTTGCCAGGCAACAGCGGGGTAAAGAGCTTCAGAGAACAGGATGAGAGCGAGCGAGCGAGCGGGTGTCAGCTCCGTGCAAAGCACCCAAACAAAAACACTGACACGTCTCTGACAGTATGATAATAATGCACTTTGCGTCCGATAGTCCATAGATATGTAGCCTATAAATAAAATATATTTTGATAAAATATAGTTGTACTGAGAATACAGTGCAGTTCAGAAGCCGTTTCCAATGCTGCGAGGCAGACAAGAGCTTGAGTCTTGCTGTCTATTCACATGTGGAGTGCAGTGATCTTGGGATCAAAGCGGGGCATCAGCTGAGTAGGTGGTCCTTAATGTGGCCCAGGACACATTCACGTGCACACTGCTAACAGAATGTGGCCATATGTGGGCCAGACCACCTCAGAATGTGGTCTGAGTGATCGGATCTCAATGCGTCTTGAGTGCGTTCACCCCTGTACTTAACGCTGTCCACTTGTGATCCGATCACTCAGGACGCATGTCAATACCAGGTCCAAGCAGGGCCTTAGGGTACTGCTGTCGACTTGCTGAGGCCACATCCCCGTTCCTCCTCCATCTGGTCCAACCGAACACACCCATAGTGCTTTCCATCACCACCTTGTCTTGGTAGGTGAAGTGAGGTCTCCATCCTTCTGTATCTAACCTAAAATATCAGCTGATAAAGCAGAACTTTCTCCAGAGAACTTTCTCTTACAACTTTGCTGCATGTGAGATAGTTATATTTTGTACAAAGTGAAATACAAAATTCCGACCTGTTGAAGGTGATCTGGAACACTGTCATAGACCCATGGAGGCCAACTTTAGAACCATTGTCACATTTCATGTGCCAGCACCTTGTTGTGTTTACCTGCATACCTGTTAGCATGCAGGGTTATGCTTCCAGCTTCTCAAGTCCAAAAACCATTGCATGCTCTTTTTTTTCTTTCTCTCTGCTAATGACTGATTTATGACTCTAGTGGTCCTCACTTTTAATCCATCCTGATTTTCTTTCCAGTTTCCACTTACTTGACACTTGTCAGCATCACTTTTCCTGTTTTCCTAAACAAACCTCCCATGTTTGGTTGCTTTACAGTTTCACATATTGTGCAAGAAACTGTCACTGTTTTCTCTCACTGTATTCCTTTCTTTCCGTCTTTCCTTGTTTGCACCTCTTCTTCTATTCCCCCCCCCCTTCCTGCTTTTTCTTTTTCTTTTTGGCAGAATCACACAGCAAACCCATCATCTCGGACTGCTCTCGCCAACCATGACCTGCGATTGGAAATGGATATCCAAACAAAGCACAACCTATCATCTTTACATCGTGGCTAATAGGAATATTGGAGGGGTGTTTCCAATAACACAGGCACAGTTCTGAGTAGCCACACGAGTTCACTGGGAGGTCGGAGAGACCGCATAGGCGAGGGAGGGGACGAGCAGGAGAGAGAAAAAGAGAAAGAGAGAGAAGGTTAGAAGAGGGGTAGACATAAGGACAAACTTTGACAAAAGAGCTGCATCTTCAAAACTGGGAGATAATACAGTAAGTGCTGCTGAGAGCTGGAGACTGGATCCTCATAACCGCAAGTTTAACACCAAGAAAATAGAGTTCGTGGACCCCTGTGTCAATAACCACACTGCTGTTACTGAGAATCTCAAGAGCAGCAGCAACACACTGTGTGAAGAACACAAGGAACCCAGTAGAAACTTTCAGTGTTTATCATTAATAACCCCAAATTGCTTATTATAGTAGAATGCGTTTGTAATCAGGTCTGAGTGCAAGCGGTTGTCTCTGGTATGGATCAGTTTATGCTTGATGGTTGTGTAAAACTGTCAGTTTTATCCCCCAAAACTGAGGCAGTAAGGCTTAACAGGTTTTGTCCGTCTTCATCCTAATAGCCTACTCTCATGCCCAATGTATTTTGAAACAGTTATTGGTTGCGGTATCATTCATCCTGGCCATGAAGTAACATGACCATGGGTGCCGGAAGTAGGGAGCACGGATGTATAAAGACAACTGGACAAAGCATCATAGGTGGGCTCCCGTTCATTTCTATGAGAGTTGCTCAATGGTGCATGAAGCCAAAATGGTTCAACTGCTGAGTGATAAAGTACCCGGATCATCCGGCGATCTTCCATGTGGTGTGTAGTGACGGCCCGCATTTCCAATCATAAGTTTTATGTTTTCTGTTCCAAAATGCAAATATAACTTTTTGTTGGTATTAGTTTGTGATGTGTCCGTTCAGAACATGGTGGTTTATGTTGGTAATTATCACTTTTTGTGCTAGTTTACAGTTTTAACCATTAGTGAGGTGGCTGGAACATTTCTTGAGACTAGCTGCATTTTGTTAGATAATCATATCCCCCCACACTTCTCATATGAATCCAGCACCTTTGAACACAACGACACTGTAACAAATAGTTGATACGATCCACAGCCTTGAATTTGTGGCAAAATATGTTCCACAGTTCAGCCAAATGCAGCTAATATGAGGCGTCAGTCAAATCAAATACACAGGCCTATTTGTGTCCAGGCTGTCATGTGTTATTACTAGTGTTGTGTCCCGCCAGTGAACCTACAGGTGACGACCAAGATGTAGCCCATTTGTAGCCTAAAATGTAAATCAGCTTTTATTGTCACAAATTGTTTTTTGTACACAGCACATTACACAGTGTGTTCTGGCACCTCTTCAGCTACCGGTTCACAGTCCGTACTTGGTCCGTGCGGGGACTTGAACCGCCTCTCCAAGCCAAGTCCCTAAGGACTGAGCTACTGCCGTCTGCCATGCTGTTATCCTGTGCAGTTATGTTACTGTCCAAATGCTGTCGACCCGGGAGGGGGGGGGGCTTCTCGACTGATTTGAGTCATCGACATTTTGGGGTCAGTGTTAGATTACATACCAATAACTCTTTCAACATGTATGCTATGTAGCATGTGAGTACTGTATTAAGATAGACTTGACTGTAATATGACTGTAAATCCATCCATTATCTGAAACGGCTTATCCTATTCAATGTCGCGGGGGGCTGGACCCGATCCCAGCTGACATTGGGCGAAGGCGAGGTACTGGCCTGGACAGGTTGCCAGACTATCATAAGGCTGACACATGGAGACAGACAACCATTCACGCTCACATTCACACCTACGGGACATTTAGAGTCAACAATTAACCTGCATGTCTTTGGACTGTGGGAAGAAACCTGAGCCCCCGGAGAAAACCCACGCTAACACGGGGAAAACATGAAAACTCCACATGAAAAATCCAAATCAGATCCTTTAACAATTCCAGGCTGCCTTTGTGATTCAAAGGTTCAAATGTTACAAAGTTACTCATGTTTGTGCTTGAGTGAAGAAAGAGAGAGCGAGAGAGAGAGAGAGAGAGAGAGAGAGGGAGAGAGAGAGAGAGAGAGTGACTTTGTGACATGTTCTAACCAACTGCTGATGGTTTAAATCACAGGAGAGATGCAGCATATTACATCAGATACTATTAAGTTACCTATGTGTTTTCACTGAAAGACAGATTCTCTCTGTCTGTTGCTGTGATGGAGGGTGCCTGTTTGTTTTTGAGAGTGCGTCGCCCCTATGGCTGTCTTCCTACTCATGCAGGTAGCCCCGAGGGGGAGAGAATGGAGCTCTTTGACAGGAGAGCGGAGGGGGGAAAGCGGGGGGTTACATTGCAACCACCATCTACTTCACTGTGCCTGGGCTCATTCTGTAATGAAATGGCCTGTGTCATGGAGGCCTTGTTCAAACAATGGGCCTATTCAACCTGGAGAGGAGTCTCTGTCAGGGCTAGGCTGAATACGATACCTCTGAATCAGGGCTGCAGTGCCTCTTTCTCTCCATCTTACTATTTTTTACTGTCTACTCTAGCTGTTACTATCCGCCCCTTCTTTCTCACCGCTTCACTTTGTCCTTCTTCTTTGCTTTCTCTCTTTTTCTGCTTCCTAGGATGTCAGCCTACAGAAACAAATATGTAAGGAAGTTACACAAAGAACTCGAAGCACAGCGTTCTCATGTATATGCTTTTAAAAGATATCGCATGTCTTTGTTTACATGTCTAGGTGAAAATCATTCATGTTTCCACTGAAGCCATTTTGGTTTTTACGTATTACTGTATTATGTTTCATGTTATTAAGGGGTTTTCGGTGTCTCATTTGTTTTGAGTTCTTCGGGTGCTGAATTGTTTTCAGTTGGCTTAAACTGCCCTCTTCTAATTATATTATTCCATTTCACTTTTGTGTTTTAGTTCTTTTACACTAAAGGACTGCTCCAGTATACCACTAGCAGAGACATCTGTACCTGGTGAAGAATCAAAGACCAAAAATCTGCAAAGGGGCTATGCCTCAATGGGGAGTTAGCGAAAGGATACATGATAGTTGGAGAACCTTTTTACCTGTGTCCAAATGTTTAGCAATCTCACCTACTGTACACGGTATTTCTTTGTCATCTCCCTCTTTAAGCACTATCTTAAATGATGGCCAGCGTAATCAGACTTGTTGAATGCTTTTCCTTCCTCATCTCAGAGATGATTTACTTAATTTCGAACTCAAGTTCATACCAATGCCTTTTGCTGTCTCCAGCAGCATCAAGGGAATAAAGCGATAGTTCTTTCCCATTCGACCTCTCCCTTGCCTCAAAAATATTCTCAGTAGTTGTGGATGTGGCAATTTCTCTTCTCCATGCTCAAGACATAAGGATTCTGTCATATTTCGGTGAACTGCTCCTGATGGTGAGCTCGAGGGAGCTGGTTGTTTCTCATACACAGATACTAGTCAACCACCTTCACAGTTTGGGGTTTCTAGTGAACTAGCACTTTGTCTCCCTCACAAAACGCAGCTTGTAGGGTTTCGAGCCTAACTCGGTGTCCATGCAGACACGTTTGACCCAAGAGAGACGCGTAAAAAATCATCATCGCCACTCAAAGCACAACCAAAGCACGACAATTTATGGTTTTACTCGGTCTGATGCTCCAAAGGGATCTCTCTCGGGTGTTGACAATCACGGCACAGTGTCGAGAAACACTGTTCTGACTCAATCCCCTCAACCTCTCAACAGGAAGATGCCTCCCATTATGGTCAGGGAGTGATCTGCGAGGGTCGAACAGTCAGGGGTTGTTGAGGAGAACACGAGAACTGACACATCAATGTTCTTGAGCTGGAGACAGTCTGCTGGCCTTGAACCATTTCGCAGGTCAGGTAGAGGGGAGACATGTTCTGATACGGTCCGACAACAACGCAAAGATTGCATATGTAACGTGAGGGTTCGTTGTGTGGTAGTGGATCACTCTTTAGGAGAATAAACAGCAGGATGGAGACTTCATCGGTTTCACAACAACAACAACACTTCCTTGCTCCTAACTCACATGTCGTAGAACTAACCAATCAGAGGCCAGAAGGACCTGGACTAAGGTAAATCTCAGGAAGATACTTACAGGCAGATTCAAGAAATTATTATAACTATTTCAAAGATGCTGCAGTAAATATTTGAACATGTAAATATGTAAATAATAATCTTGTAAACATAAATATGTAAATAATTAACAGTGTAAACATTGTAAATGTATTTTTAGTAACTTAACTCAAATATATGAATTAACTTCTAAACCTTACACATACATCGATCGTCAGGACGGGGTTCGCTCTCAGGCCATGCATCGGGTGGCATTAAAAATGTTGCTGTGGGCTCAAAGCCGTCCGCGATCCCTGTCAGCCTATCACATTCAGAGCAGGCTGGACCTCGCGGTGGACCTGCGTTATCGACCAACCTCGAATGGCAGACTGGCGTCTCCACCCACAGGATGTGGAGAGTATTTGGGTCCTTTTTGGAAGGGCACAAGTAGACCTTAGACCTTAGAAAATGGAAGCTAGTTGCTTGTCCCCTGAGCGGGAGTGTTTGTTAGGCAAGGGAAACATGTGTCCTTTAATAATGAACTAAGAAAACAACTGATATGGGCTATCAGATTTTTTTTTTTTGAAAACATCCGCATTTCTGCTTCTGAATGTAAATGTGTGGATCTCTAGGAAATGTAAATAGCATCTGTTAAGGATCATCACTACATCTGCTGCTGCGACTGTCATCAGCTGCCACTCAGCAGCGCTCACTGGGGAATCTTTCCAGCTGTAGTGCGGTGGAGAATTGTATATGCATATGATAGTGTATCGTGTAAAACCATAGCTTCTGCGAATGCGCCAAAAAACCTCAAAGATCCACATTTATTTTTTTTAAAGTATGGCACTGGGTAAACCTGAAAGGGTTTCATGCTGTTTCCCTGCTGTAAAAGACAGCTGCCCCATGAAATTACAGGCACAAGTCAATACTTTACCAGTTTGCTAAAACCTGGCACTATTTTGGTCCAGCCCTGTCACCTAAAAATTATGTTTCTAAATAAGGAAGGAAACGTATTTTGTCCCGGATTCCATTTGTTTTTGACGTACAACAAATACGTTTCTATTCAGTGGAATAGAACTGGAACAAAAATAATTGATGGTGCTCCCCTTATTCACATAAGGGGAGCATATGGCCTGTGTGTCGGCCAGTATCAGCAATCTCTTGTGACTTATTCCTATTTATTCATTATTTCTTTAAGCATGGTATAAGGTGTCAGTCATAATCAGCTGTGGTTTTATTGCTATATTATTAAACTTGGGCTATGCATCTTCTATAGTAGGCCTATAATACTCCAATAATATTCCAACTGGAACATTATAGGATTATGTTGGTGTGTTAATGTTAGTGCTTTCCTATGTTATTTATAGTATTGCTCTATAATATATTATAGGATGTCTATAGAATGTATATAATATAGAATAGTCAGGGTGGTGGATGGGTCAAACCAAGACCACAGGAAGAGCGCCGGGTTGTGAAGCAAATTTTCGTAGTGGCCAAACGGTGGATGCCATTGAGCATACTTACATTGGGAAAGAGACGTCCGTAACTCAGCGGATAATTTTTTCTTTAGGTAAATCAACAGTACAGTCCCAGCACAAACACTTGAATAGCCCTTATTTAAATCATTAGGTCCTAAAAGTTGTGGACTAATAGCCACATCCAGAGTTATTTCCCTTCCTCCGTTCATGTGAATGAGCCCAGGTTGAGGCTGGAGCGAGGTCTGGGAGGCGGAGTTAAAGGAAACGCTACTGCGCCTGCTCTATAGGCCCAATGGATGCAGAAGATCGGCAGAAGATCCAGGTACTTTATCACACAGCAGTCAAGCTATTTTGGCTTCATGCAACACTGAGCAACTCTCATAGTAATGAACGGGAGCCGGCCTCCAACGCTGTATCCAGTTGTCTTAATACATCCATGGGTCAAACTAACACAGGACTTTTAACCAGGAGACCGCTGTTCACGTGAAACCAAAGCTCAACGTTCAGCAATGTTGATTTACATCCGTAGCTTAAATAACGTAACAAACGTAGTAATTTAAAACCAAACCCTGATCTTTTTACTATACATAACCAAGTAGTTTTGTTGTGTTTTTGTCTGTTTTGTTTCAATTTACAACATTAACCACTGTTTAAAACTGCAACCTAAAAAAAAAATATGTTTCCCTTGAAAAGATATTGAGAATGCAGTTTAGTAGTATTCATTTTGTAGGAGACAGGGTTGTTTGGTTGTACATGTACGGGCACTAAAACACAAAATAGATTGTGTTTTAGTAGTATTCTCAAGTGAATCAGTGGCAGATCAGCTTTTGACAATCACAGTATCCAACCATTGTCTATTAGGTCAAGGTAGAAGGAGGAGGACCTTGAGAGTTCTGCCAGAGCTCACAATGGTTAAATTCATTACCTTTAAAAGAAAACCTTGGCTAACGCAGCCCCCCACGTCAGAGGACATTTGGAGATTGAGTTTCTTCCACAAACATGGTGCAAGGACCTTTTGATGAGAAAAACAGAAGCTAAAACAAATGTTGAATCAAACTGAATCAGCTGGATGCTCCTTGTCCTCCATTTGATCCTGTAGATTCTAGCATGATATATGGATATGTGTGTTAAGTTAAATATGTATAGGGTAGTCTGTCTGATCTCTGTCTCTATCCCTGTGTGTGTGTGTGTGTGTGTGTGTGTGTGTGTGTAAGTGTGTGTATGTCTAAGAGAGAGAGAGAGAAACTTTGCCAAGTGGGGTTGCATTCAAAAAGCCCTCAATTACACAGCCAGCCTGCTGGAGACACTCTGGCTATTTGTTTGGAGAGTTTTATCAGCATGTCAGACGGCCATGAAATGGACTCCAAATTAAATGGCAGTGCTCCGCTGTTGCTGCATGCACAGCACTTTTATAAACAGTTAAGAATAAAGTCCTGGGGAGCTGGAGGCTGTTAATACATGGCTGTAGGGTAACTTTAGTCAGCTCATACTGACATAGTGTACTTTGTGATTTGTATTTATAATTTTGGGAAACACTATGTGTGCACCTTTACAAAAAAGAGGTATAATTCAAGTTTATTTTATGAAGTAAACTTAAGTATAGTTCAAGTGTAATCCCAAGTATACTTTATGTAATAAGTATACTAATATCAATGTACTAGTAGTATACTTGTAAGTGTACTACTTGAATACTTTTTGGGACTAAACTGGCCAACTTTTTAGAACTTTTAGTACACAACTAGTTTACATCTAAGTTGTATTTTGCACTGTAACTAACATATGAACTATACTACGAGTGATCTTATAGGTATACTGTTAGTTTACTAGTTATATACTTGTAGCCAACTTTTTAGCTTATGAAAGTACACTTTAAAGTATACTCTCTGTAAACTACTAGTTTAATAGTTTTTACTGCAAGGATACTTGTAAGTTTTCTGTAAGTGAACTTATAGTACTTAGCCAAATGTACTTTTCTGTAAACTTTTCAGTTCAAGCCAAATATACTTGGACTTTTCTGTATACTTGCCAAGTACACTTAGACTTTTCTTTATACTTGTCGGTATAAGCCTATAGTATATTTAAGTATCATTTTGTTAAGTGTATCTCTGAAAGTACATAAAAAGTAAAATGAAAGCATACTCTCATACTAATAGCACACTTGAATAAACTTCTTTTTTGTAAGGGTAAGTATACTAAAATAGTGGAAACAACCCATTGGAATTAGAAATAGAGGAGCGCCTTGGAAGCCAAGTAATTACAGCGCATGCCACATAACTGCAAAGTCCCGGCTTCAGTTCTGACATTGGGGCCTGTGTGGGACCTGTGATACTGAATTAGAAATTCAGTATCTTTACTGTAAGTTTACATCTTGTCTACAGTATGAAGATCAAGTCACCTAATCACAGCCAACCACAGTCTGTTGCTACATTGCACAGAACAGACTGCCTTGTGTTGCATGAATAAAATGAGCTTGAGGTAAATCGCTAAAACCACTTCCTAATCTCCGAGTCAAGGGTGCCATTGTATATCTGCTGCAGTTGGTGTAATGCAAAACCTGGATCGCCATGAACATGATAGAGCTGTTTAACAGGGTTAAACACATAGTTCAAAGATGCGGCAAGCTGGAACAGCGCAATCTGATCCCAAATTGTACAGAGAAAGGTCAACTGTGCACCTGTCAGTATGGAGAAGGGTATAGTGGTGATGGTGGTGGTAGTGTGACCATTGCAACTCTATCCCCCCGCACCTCAAAATCCATCTCTCAACAGATTTTATCTCAGATGACAAACTGAGGTAAATGGGCTTGACAAAAAATAATGGATTATCTGACAAGTACACAGCACGCTGTGTGTTCCCCAGAGGGAAGGCATAGCTTTAAAATAGATTTACTGTGAGGCTGGCCCTATGGGAGTGGTATAGGAAAATACACTCTCCACTTTCATACACAATCGGTGTCTATTCCTGGAATGATTTTGCACTGCAATTGCAATAAGGTACTCGTTTGCATTCACTTTTTCCTCAGAATTTCTACTTCTGCTTTAATTTTTAAATACAACTTACCAAAATGACTGTCAACAACCCAACACAGATGTATCTGGCTAGGTTATGCATGAAAGTTCAAGAGAGCAGTAGTGATAGTAATAGCGAATGTTGTCACAATGTTAAAAGTAAGTTCTACACCATAACCTTCTCAAAATGCTAAATATATTGTGACTGCATAAACTCTGATGTTTTAAAACCAATAGTTGGTAGAGGAGTTTCTATCTCTGTCTCTGTGGTGAATTTCTCCCTGAGTCTAAAAAGAAACCTTCCTGAGTTTGGCCTCTTGTGTTGATGTATAAGTGAAGCATACGCTAAAGAAAGAAAGAGCGAAAAAGAAAAAAAATGCATATGCCACTTTCCCAACATATTTTGTTATGTACGACACAGTCTCACGGCAGTTCGTGAAATAGTTTCACGAAATTTAATCTATTTGATTCGTGTACATAGACACGAATTTCCCTTTTTGTTCGTGACACTCAGCACGACTTTCAACAACGTATTTTTTGTGCTTTTTCCTACAAATGTCTTTTCAAAATAAAAGTACTTAATTAAAGATTAGATCCACTTGGCTATGCTTAGGCAATAAAATTACTTAGATTAATAGAATGACTTAGTTAGACTTAGGCAACAAAACTACTTAATTAGGTTTAGCAATAGATTGATTTGGTTAGACTTAAGCAACAAATCTACTTAGTTAGGCTTAGGAAAAGATTGACTTGGTTAGGCTTAGGTAACAAACTAGTTAGGTTTAGGCAAAAAACTACTTCGGCTTATGCAACAAACTACTTAGTTAGACTTAGGCAACAAACTACTTAGTTAGGTTAGGAACAGATTGACTTGATTAGGCTTAGACAACAAAACAATTTTTTTTTTTGGAGCGTTGTTTAACCTCCTTTGCGATAAACTAGTATGACATAGTCCTTAGGGTTTGTAGTTTCATATGATACCAATATCTTCACTCTAGCTTTAAAACTGAGCCCTCTACAACCTCTGAAAGATCGATTACGTTAAGAAATTAGTGGCATTAAAATTAATTTGCGTTAACACGTTATTATTGCGTTAACTTTGACAGCCCTGGTATATTTATGTTCTTTGGTGTCACCAAGAGCTCACAAAGGAAAAACTGATTGTGAGCATTATTAGTATTATTAGGTATAGAACAGGTAGAATGGCAATGAAACTACAACAGCAGCATTTAGACCTGCTTATGTGGAGATGTTCATGTTGTGACACCTTTTGCAAATTTATCCCACCTGCAGGCAATGAGTGTAAAATTAACATGACAACAAGTGAAAACAATCTACCAAAAATAAATCTTTTAGTTCAACCACTGAACTCTCCACATGTTACACTCCTTCAGACATACTAAGCCTCATTACTATTTCCCTTCAAATGAATCATTTCCATCTTTGATTTATCGTGTTGATGCTGTTTCTGGTTTGGGTGGGCGAGAAACCGTTCAATCATTCCGCATGATTAGAGCATACAAATTAATTATGATGTGTCAGGCAGCTGCATCATGGGAGGTGAGAGGTAAAAGCTGCCAGAATTCTGCAATACAGTGAAACCTGTGGGATATGAGTCTTGTGCTGACATGAAAATGTAGTTTTGTATCCTCATCGCTGTTATTTCCCAGCATTCTTTTATATTTTTGCTCTCTGTACTGTATGTCTACCAAGCCCCTTACAACCTCAATACTCTTGGTTTTGTGTGTAGGCAGATTTCTTTTTGGTTACAACATTCTCTATATTGAGCAACAACTCATTATTCCAACAGTTATGGCTCAAGGGAGGAAGACAAATTGACACCACGGCTGCTTAAACTTGTCATTTTAATTACAGACATATGTTTATACGAGCCATATAGGTGCTCATTCTACACTTCTTTTTAAATCCAGGGTGTCTTAAAATTAGTTTTTATGTTGTATGAACAATGTTCCTGTTCCTGTTTCCTTCAGAAACATCTTGTAGTGTACTGTTTAGCTGTAAAATGAGAAAGTTTGCTCCGGCTGGTGAGCGGTGCTTGGTATTTCCTCAACTGATCTCAACATTGCTGCTGGGTCACATACTTTCTCAGCTAAACAGTACACTATAAGATGTTTCTGAAAATATTTGAGGCGAGAAATAGGCATTACAGTAACAGAATATTAATTCATATTTGATCAGCGCTGCCCAGTTTGACCGTTTGATCCGAGTTTGTGAGTGATTGACAGCTGCTCAGAGACGGCAAGGCTCCAGCTCGGCTCTGATTGGATGTTTTCCTCCGGTCTGTGAAATCCTGCAGCTGCCATTAGGAGCACCGGAGGACACAGAGGCACATGCTTTTTTTTTCAGATTACTTGTCTCGTGCACTTTTGTCAGGATATAGTGACCGTTTTGTAAAAATAACTTTTTTAAAATCATATTTGCTCCAATTCTACCTCCTGCTGCTTTAATCATTGTGTAATGACCAGGCTTTGACAGGTAAGTAGAATATAATCTTTTTTACACATGGCTGTCCCTAATGCACTACCCACCATGCATTTACTGTCACTGTTAATGACTATCACACCATCTAATAGCAGTGTTGTGCTGTTTTTTGTATATTCATACATCTGGATTGAATTTTCTGCTCTACGAAATACAGTATGATATGGCTTCCTGGTCGTGGAAATAATACTGAACTACTGTACAAAGAACATGTTTCAGGCTGGATCTGTTTTCCAGATGTTGTGTTTATAGTCGATGATAGCTAACAGGGAAAGAGAGATGTGACCCACACACAACATTCAAAGCAACTCTATAAACAGTCTCTCTTCTCTGGGAACTATTAATGATCTAATGTAGTGGAGCATTTCAGACCCAGGTGACACAGGGGAAACATTGTCTGGTAAAGCTTCTTACTTTATAGAAACCCACCCCTTGTTCTCAAGATTCATTTGAATGTAATTTAGTTGCTCATAGTCAGTTCTGCAATTTTCTAAAAAGGTTCTCACATGTTTAACATTTAACCCATAAGAATATGTAATTGTTTAAATTCCATATTAAATCTATGAAGTGGTGAGCCCGACATCACGATGTCTGTGTATCCCGCCTGGTCTCCTAGAGGACACAATGGTTGCACTCTGGGGATCCTTGAATTGGTGAAGGATTCCAGGTGCATTGAGGTTAAGTTACACTGCAGCTGTCCAGCTGACAAAACACACAGGCTAATACAAATGGCCAGAGAGGAGCTCTTATTGTCTCCTAGCTACCTCTTTCTGTCAAGCCGGTGCAGTGAGTGTATTTATGTATGTGTGTACACTGAAGCATTAGAATAAACATTCATGGCTAGAGTCATTCCTGTCACTGTGGAATGTCAGTTACTACTTATAGGCTAATGCATTTTAATTAGGGCCGTCAAAGTTAACGAGATAATAACGCGTTAGCGCAAATTTGTTTTAACGCAATTCATTTCTTTAAGGCACTAATGTTACTTGTGATTTCGGAGGTTGTAGTGGGCTCACTTTTAAAGTTAGAGAGAAGATACTTGCATCATATGAAACTAGAAAACCTCAGGAGTCATAGCAGCTGGTCTGGAAGGAGGCTAAATAACGCTCCAAAATTGCGCTAAATTTTGGCGAGGAAAAATGCATTTTTTTTTTTTAAATACACTACAGTATTCTTTACTAGTTTTAATAGGTTCCAAGTGGATATGTGGAAGCATGTGGCTATCTTTATTGTGCCGACATGAAGATATTATTGCAAATTTCCCCACCGTGGGACTAATAAAGGAATATCTTATCTTATCTTATCTTATTACTGCATGCAGTATCAGCAAAACATTTAATAATGTGTTAAAGCAAATTCATTTTACTGCCACTAATATTTTTAATGCGTTAACGCAATTGATATTTCAGAGGCTGTATTGGTATCATATGAAACTAGAGGACTTATGGAATCCATTGGTACCAACCATGTCATACTAGCTTGTCGAGAAGGAGGTTAAATAACGCTCCAATCTTGCACTAAATTTTGGTGAGGAAAAACTGGTCATGGCCATTTTCAAAGGGGTCCCTTAACCTCTGACCTCCAGATATGTGAATGAAAATGGGTTCTATGGGTACCCACGAGTCTCCCCTTTACAGACATGCCCACTGTATGATAATCACATGCAGT
>CAKAOI010052014.1:46664-69542 GCA_916701655.1 Sebastiscus albofasciatus
AGGAGCTGCAGCATTTATTTCTGCACAAACATCCACTGAACATTCACTAGATATTCTCAGAGCTAAACTAACTCTTCTGCAGTGTGGAGTGAGCGCGCATTCACGTCTAGAGGTGGAGCGAGTACGCGAGAACGCGCGCTCTGTCTATGTGAAGGCGAGCAGGCAAAGGAGACGAGGCTCCCGGCATACGAGAGCGCACGTGTGCCGACCCGCTACATTTATATGCTTACAAAGTTACAAACAGTCCCTTTAACGCATTAATGTTACTTGTGATTTTGGAAGTTGTAGTGGGCTCACTTTTAAAGCTAGAGAGAAGATACTTGCATCATATGAAACTAGAAA
The DNA here is from genome assembly GCA_916701655.1 of Sebastiscus albofasciatus. Taxonomy (NCBI): domain Eukaryota; kingdom Metazoa; phylum Chordata; class Actinopteri; order Perciformes; family Sebastidae; genus Sebastiscus; species Sebastiscus albofasciatus. The sequence continues at coordinate 47,007 of CAKAOI010052014.1, forward strand.
ACCTCATGAGTCATAGCAGCTGGTCTGGAGGGAGGCTAAATAACGCTCCAAACTTGCGCTAAATTTTGGTGAGGAAAAATGCATTCTTTTTTTTAAATACACTACAATATTCTTTACTAGTTTTAATAGGTTCCAAGTGGATATGTGCAAGCATGTGGCAATCTTTATTGTGCCGACATGAAGATATTATTGCAAATTTCCCCACTGTGAGACTAATAAAGGAATATCTTATATTATCTTATTACTGCATGCATGTGTCAAAGCAAATTAATTTTACTGCCACTAATATTTTTAATGCGTTAATGCAATTGATATTTCAGAGGCTGTATTGGTATCATATGAAACTAGAGGACTTATGGAATCCATTGGTACCAACCATGTCATACTAGCTTATCGAGAAGGAGGTTAAATAACGCTCCAATCTTGCACTAAATTTTGGAGAGGAAAAACTGGTCATGGCCATTTTCAAAGGGGTCCCTTGACCTCTGACCTCAAGATATGTGAATGAAAATGGGTTCTATGGGTACCCACGAGTCTCCCCTTTACAGACATGCCCACTGTATGATAATCACATGCAGTTTGGGGCAAGTCATAGTCAAGTCAGCACACTGACACACTGACAGCTGTTGTTGCCTGTTGGGTTGCAGTTTTCCATGTTATGATTTGAACATATTTTTTATGCTAAATTCAGTACCTGTGAGGGTTTCTGGACAATATTTGTCATTGTTTTGTGTTGTTTATTGATTTCCAATAAATATATACATACATTTGCATAAAGCAGCAGATTTATCCACTCCCATGTTCATAAGAGTATTAAATACTTGACAAATCTCCCTTTAAGGTACATTTTGAACAGATAAAAAATGTGCAATTGATCGTGATTAACTATGGACAATCATGCGATTAATCACGATTCAAGATTTTAATCCATTGACAGCCCTAATTTTAATGTTTCACATTTTGTTAATCTGTTTTGCACTATAAATGGAACAAACTTTGTATAAGTTATGTTGATATCCCTGCAAATGAGGAATCAATGTTCTTCTCACTGAAATCCTTATTAAATGAAAATCATCTTTATAATAATCAAGTCGAGTGTCACAGATTTGCTATGATGTTCGTTTGAAAGTCAGTGAGCAGTCCTCATCATAGTGCATGTGAGCAGCTGCACGTACACCCATGGATGCACATTGACTTGAATAGACACACACACACGCAAATGCAAACAAGAGAAGTTTAAGGGAGATGTGTGATCTTGGAAAAACACATTGAGGGACGAATGGCTCCAACTAGTTGCACTTGTCAAACAGCACCTGCAGCATTTACCTTTCATGTTCTGCAGACGGGAGAGAAATGGAGAGAAAGACAGGGCGAGAGGGAGAGAGTGGTTGTCAATATTAGACAGGCACTAACGAGGAGGGGGGGGTGGAGGGGTATTACATGAAGCTCTTGGGTAGAGCTTATGCATGTCAAAACATTTGTAAGTGAGGTCTCTAAAAATTAAGGGGTTTCTGGGAGAGCCATTTCTAAAGGGAATTTGGCAAAAATATATATGGCCATTTGTTGTTTTTTTTAAGAAAATGAGTTACCAACTCGAGGGAACGAGTTACTAACTTAAGGGAACGAGTTACTAACTTAAGGGAACGAGTTACTAACTTAAGGGAACGAGTTAATACAAATTTCCTCCTAGTGGGTCTAAGGGGGCACCGTACAAAGCAGCAGATGACCAAAAAATAAGTATAAAAACACGTCTGATAGATTGGTACCTTTATCTTATAACACATCACGTAAAGCCGGTTTGGCGCTGACATAATCCTGTCCGTCCCCAGGTGAGAGAGAATACACTAGCTTAAAGCCGCTGTTGGGACAGATGCCAAGAAAACATCCATCTTTATTTAGGAGGCCTTGCTTCTGCCCCTTGGCATGCACGTTCGCTTCGTGACTGACAGCTCTAACAATATGGAATCAGCCAAGTAACAGCCCAAGGCACACTGTAACTATAGCCGTGTAGTGATTTGCGCTATGCCCACCGTATATTAACTCTTCCCTTCTCTTTTCCTACTTGTCTCTCTCTTACAGAATCACACCCACACATCTACCACAAACACATGTACTGCATTCCCTCCCTATTTCTGTGTATGTGTCTCTGGGTGAAGCCCAGATTTATGAAGTATAGCCTACCATTACCAGCTGCTATGGCTGGAGTTCTAACATCACACCTCATTGAATGGAACTGGGAATCATTGTTTTGGATTTGTTTACCATGGTGTCTTTTGCAAAATTGTGTATAGTGTACATTTGCTCTTGTGCAGTACAAAGGTGCTGTTGTGCCATTTTTGCAATGCCTGCACAAGTAAGAAGCGCTCAGGGAAGTGTTTTCTTTAGCTTTTTAGGAGGTTACCAACATTTTTAAAGTTATAATTTTTCCTGTAGTTTGGGTTTACTTGAAAAGTGTTGCATAGGCCAGCTTTTAAAACTGTAATGTTAGAAATGCCTTGACAGCTGGGCTGCGATCTAATAGTTAAAAAAAACAAAAAAAACAATCACGTCCTATGTCTTTTCCTATAGAGGGGCAGCTGAGCTGAAATGTTCATAACAATTGTGCATTTTGCGATAAAAGCAACAAATGTGGTACAGATGTAGGTATATATGTTATGAAAAGATATAGATATCGGAGCGCTGCTAATTGGGTCCCGGGCGGCCATGGCAGCCATTTTTTCAAGATGGCCACCAAATAGGCGCTAAATATTCCTAATTGCTGCAAAAAACTGATTTTATGACTCTTTATGATTTACAAGGTGTGTTCAGTCTGATTAGATCAGATGTCTGAAGATCAAAACTGCTTTCCCCCCCACCCCACCTTTATTTTTAAGGGTGCTTTTTAAAATCTAATAACCTAAGAAAAACACATAAATCAAATAAAAAGGAACATGGTCACTTTAAGGTCAAACTTCACCCCCTTGCCTTCAAGACAGAATGACAACCAATACACCCCTTCAGCTTTCTATTGGTGTATTTATCTTTTCATTAGCAGTAAAATTGGCAAAGACATTGCTAGGTAAAGCTGGTAACCTCTAGTCACAGGTTGCATGAGAACTTTTTAGTTTGGATAGGCATTTCAGGTTCATACGACAATGTTTTTTTGCTGCGCCCCCATATATATATCTCTTCATGACATATAAACCAACATATGTGCCAAATTTGTTGCTTTTATCGAAAAATTCACAATAGTTCACCTTAACTGTTTTTGAGAGGTCTCAGTCAGTCTCTTGACAGCATCCCAAAGGTTGGTATGGGCTCATGGCTCTTTTTGTAATGACAGATGGCAGAGCTCTGGGCCCCTGCCATTTTTTGTCATTGTTCTTTGGTGCACAATATCTTTTTCTGCTTGTATAGTAAGCGTTGCTGTAATAAACAAACAGTGCAGTACAATTTGGGATTAGAGGATTTTGATGGAACAACCTAATCATCAATGAATTCATTCATTATAACAAGAGCCTATGATTAATTGTTGTTGTCAACATTTGTTTTCATTCACATAAAACACATGTTGAAATAAAACCTGAGTGGATCTGATGCATGTCGACTGTTTGGTGAGTGGTACTGATTATGGAAAGAAATGTAAAATCAATGTGTAAACACCGACTCGCTCTACAGCAGCTGTGTTCCATTCTGCTCTGACATCTCTAACATTACTGCTCTATTACAGGAGACATTGAGACAACTGCATTGTATACTGTGGAATATTGTTTGTGTTTTTGTTTAAAGTTAGTTTTCTGTCATAGCTAACTAAGTGGGACAAAAGTAATTTACCACAACTTAATGGTTGTAAAAATAAATTGTCATATTCACAACAAATGTGGAAGAGGCATCCTGTCAAAGACAAGCAACCGACAAGCAATGTCGATGTTTTGTGTTCTGTTCACCACAGGCTGCTGATATCTACCTCATCACGCAGCTAAATAGAGCAGGTCGTAGTTTGAAATGGTTAGCAATATAACATGATTGACATAGCAAGTCTTGCTTGCTACTGTAATATCATAGACAATACTGTCTCAGACCGGATAATCAAATGGTAAAGCAGATGTTTCTCTTCAATGAGTCTGTGTATCATTGTAGCCGATTAGACTGTTGTCAGGCTATTAAATAGGTGTTATCAGACACTATAAGCTCCATAGATGTGGGTCAATAGGAGCCTACTGCACCCACTGGTAGGTTTTATCATCCATTTACATGGTAGATTGCCGAAAGAAGGTATAAAAGACCATGACAGTGACCCCTAGCGACCGTAGTAATTATGACAGGAGCAGAAGCGGAAGTCAGGTGCTGTAGTATAGACAGTGTGGAACTCCATGAGGCGTTGATGTTGGAACGGTGGACGGGACACAAAACACCCAGGAGACCAGAGTTCGTTGCCTGAACCTCTATTAAAACTGCTATTCAATGATTTTCAAAAGCCTTTCCTGGATATTCCTTCATATCCTCCAGCCCACAAGTTATCTCACAATTTTCCTTAATTTCTTGCCAAGTTGCTTCCCATTGAAGGTGTAACGAAATTAATATCTGGTAACACTGATTGTGATTAATCATCAGACATCCAGAAGAACAAAGTGATAGAAATACTGTATCTTGATGACTAGCATGGAGAGAAGCATTTTTGGTCCAGCATGATGTGGTTAGAAAGTCTCGTGTGATGGATAAGAATTTGCTGGGCATGTGGATACACCTAACATACCACAAAACTAAAGGGTCCAAGTGTAATTATGAAGGTTCCTAGAACCCGATACATGATGCTACAAGTTTTCTACAGTACACAGACAGCACTATGAATCTTAGTAAGTCAGTTTATTTATATGTAATGATTGCTATCTTAATCCTATGTGATGATTCCCAAAGCCTAAACTTTTAAGGAAAACTTTTAATTTGTTACTCTTATTAAGTTATTACTAGGTTTGCGCACTTGCAGCAATGATAAACACAGTGCAACAGCCAAGGAATGCAAATTAGCAAAGGTTGTTGAAACATCCATCATCTATCCAACAACCATCCAACCGTTTCAGTGATCAGGCCCATGGAACCTACAGGCCCTGAGGCAGCAGCTGTCACACCAGTGCATAGTCTGTCATTACCTTACATCAATTTGACACGGCCGTGTGTCTGCAGATGGAATTTGTATCATCATTTTTCATCCTTCTTTTAGAAGGTGACAAATACCTGGGGGGCCAGATGCAAAAAACTCCTGTAGCAAATTTACAAAAGGATTGCACAGCTTTTGCGGCCGCTAAACCTGCACAAAGAAGAAAAAGGAACCGTGTAATTCTCAAAGCACCTACAACGAGTGAAACGCACCCCTAACTGTGCTGCCAAGCAATTAGTGTCTTGGTGCGTCTGTGCAATTTGCACATATTTAAATTAGGTAATATGCAGATATTAGTGCAAAATTGGCCCCTTTCTATGCAAATGAGCCTCACTGCAAAAACAGCCCAATTCACAACAATCAGCGCTAATAAAAAACATTCTTTGTAAATTTGACCCCATATGTAGATTCACGACTAAAACTATGTGTACTGATTACTATGTGTTATTCATGTGACATCCAACACCCTAGGTCCAACAGCAACTTTGGTCCGTGTTGCAAATGCAACACATAGCACACACATGTACAGGCGACCCCTCCGCCAGGTTTCCTTCTCAGCCCGTGTCTTGTGCTGTCATTGGCTGTAGCTCCCTGACAGCATGCTGATAGCATGCTAGATATCTGGAATGTGTCTGCTGTGCAACGGCGAGCGTCTCATTCTCGCATCTTTGAACAGTTCACCCGTAACACCTGAGCGCCGATGTGCGAGCGCCGAGCCGACGCCGATTTGTCTCTAATCTGGTGCTATTGTCGGGGAGCTCCAAAACTGTGTGGAAAATCAGGGCTAAAGTTGTGTAGTGTTAACTAGGCACTAACTGTTGCAAATAGTTTGGTAACCATGGTAACAGGTTTGCGAGTCAGCGCAGGTATTTTCCCTGATTTATAGGTCAAAAGCTGTTAAAACAACATGTTCTCATCCCAACTCGTCACATGCCACCACTTTGTCACGCCCCTTGTATTTGTTGGACCCACCCACCTCCCCTCATACTTTGTCAGTTCATTAAGTTCATTAAGTATGACGGCGATCCCACAGTAAGAAGCCTCGACTCATTACAGTACAAGACGCCTCCTTTTTATCCTGTCTTGACCTGTTAGTCATTATTCATTACATGTGGTTGATTTGTAGTCTAGTAATACCAATATGATCAATTATTCCTTCGTGAGCTCATTGTGACACAAAATAATATAAATATATAACAATAATATATGCTGCAAAACTTCTGTCAGTCACCAGAATTTGATTTTCTCCACGTGGGACCTGATGATGCAGGATGACCATCGCCAAAACTGTCCAATCAGTGAGCTACCTGTCACTCTGTGCAACTTCATGTTTTCTCCTCGAGGTTAAAAAGAACCGGACCAGAACTAAAATGCAACGATGTATCATTTTATTGCCTTGGTCCGGACCAGATGAACCCAATTACATGCGTGAAAGCACCCTTACTACTACTACTACTGCTATGAACAAAACTATCGAGGTGATTCAAGTTTGGAGCGTTATTTAGCCTCCTTCTCAACAAGGTAGTATGACATGGTTGGTACCGATGGATTCCATACGTTTTACATAAGTTCTAGTTTCATGTTTTACCAGTATCTTCTTACTATGTTTAAAACTGAGCCCGCTACAACCTCTGAAATATCGATTGCCTTAACGCATTAAAGAAATAAGTGCCGTTGACAGCCCTAAAAATTATCCTTTGCTAATGTTGCATGCAGTAATATGAACACAATAAAGATGGCCATGTGCTTCCACATTTCCACTTGGAGCTGATTAAAGAATATTGTAGTGAATAAAAAAAAGATTGGTAATGAAGAAAATACCAATCAAATGAATAGGAATCAATAAGTGGTTTAGTTTTGTCCTCTGTCTTTGACCTGGTCATTTAGTATTAATAGCAATACAAATTGCACAACACATTCTTAAGTGTTAAGTGAGTGCTCTTAATCCTCATTTTGACAGAATAACAGGGTCATGTTTGCTTGTGACTGGCGTGCTTGGTTGCAGTTACGGTAAAGCATTCAGAGCTGTGTATCCAAGCCAGAACACACACAGTTCTGCTTGGATAATTGGACTAAACTGTGTCAGACAAATCCATGTCTTGCCTCCAGGTACACCTTGTGCCCTGCATTCCCTGAAACCCACTGGAAGACAGACCAAACAATGACTGACATGCCTCCACTGTTCAACTGCTTTCGGCTGAGAGCAACACCATTGGAGAATATTAATAGAAATACCTGTGGTTGATGAGTGATGTCCAACCCTCCCACTGCCTCTACTGTCTGCCATGGGCACATAGCTGCTGTTGAGGAGATACTGTACCTAGGACACAGTTGTAAACACAAAGGTTGCTCTCCTCCTCTCTCACTCTCCTAATTGTTGATACTGTTAGGAAAAAGAACATGAGGAATGGTTTTTCAGGTGTGTCACCGAAACAGCTTTATAACAACCCACACACTAAAGCAACTCTACCACTGGCTGTTATGAAACTGTTTTTTCATGTCTCGAGTGCAGCTGTAAAGGTGACTTACTGAGGTCCAGTGGGTAGGATCTGGTGGTATCTAGCGGTGCAGGTGAGGAGATAGTAACCAGAGATAGTGACAGTTGGAGTAGAGCCAGTGCGTTGAGTGTGTGTGTATGTGGGAAGTGAGTGGTGAAGCAAGAGAGAGAGAGCGGCGGCGACGGGAGTGAGTAACATTATTGACATGGCAGTTTTTCCTCGCAAAAATTTAGCGTAAGTTTGGAGCAATATTTAACCTCCTTCTCGACAAGTTAGTATGATATGGTTGGTACCAATGGATTCCTTAGGTTTAGTTTCTAGATTCTAGTTTCATATGATACCAGTATCTTCACTCTAGCTTTAAAACTGAGCCCGCTACAGCCTAAAAATCGCAATTGCGTTAAAGAAATTAATGGTGTTAAAACAAATTTACGTTAATGCATTATTATCACGTTAATTTTGACAGCCCTCGTTTTAATGTAGACGTCTAATGATTGGCATTTGCCACTTCATAAAGAATAAACAATGTCAGGTCAAACCGCATGTTCCCAAAAAGTGCGGGTTGTCAGCTATTTGAAAGTGTGGTGGCAAATCATTAGCTGGCCAATCTTCCCTTTCCCCGCAACATGCTACAAAGGTAAAACGGAATAAAAAATAACAGATAATTGATGGGATATGATATATGTGATGTGATATTGCAAGTGCAAGTCAGGTTTTTCTTTCAACAATTTAACTCAAACTTGAAATTAGTGTGGAAATATGTAAAATGAATTATGTAGTTATTTGAGTAAGAGAAAAAACATACCATGAACCATGAAAACATATTATATCACACCATAATGTGTGCATCAGTCAGCAAGTTCCATACCATATGATTATCACGTAACACTGTTTACACCCACATTCTTGCTTTTCTTCAGCTTCCATCTATGATTTGTGGCTGATGATGATTTGTTAAACCACTTTGGTTTCATAATGCTGAGCGTTAACTTCATTTATATAATCACCCTCAGACATTGTTTTTTCTTTTTTTTGTTTTCTTTTACTAGTAGCCTGAGTGTCTAAGGTGAACCCTTAGTGACTACTAAAATAATTCAAATATAGGTAATAAATAGCCAAATAATGATGCATAGTTGAATTATTGCCAATCTGTGCATTCCTCCACAGTTTATCTTACAACTAAGGATGTCAAAGTTAAAAATAATAACGCATTAACATAAATTGATTTAAAGGCCACTAATTTCTATAACGCATTAAAGCTGCAGTGGGTAGAAATGGAGCAAATATGATTTTAAAAAAAGTTATTTTTATAAAAAGGCTCACTATATCCTGCTGACAGTAGTGCATGAAACAGGTAATTTGAAGAAATCATGTTCCTCTGTGCTCCTAACGGCATCTGCAAGATTTCACATATCAGAGGAAAACAACCAATCAGGCTGGAGCCGAGCCGTCTCTGAGCAGCTGTCAATGACTCGCAAACTCCAATCAAACGGTCAAACTAGGCAGCGCTGATCAAATATGAATCAATATTCTGTTACTGTAATGCTTATTTCTCACCTGAAATGTTTTCAGAATCATCTTGTAGTGTACTGTTTAGCTGTCAAATCAGGAAGTTTGTTACCCGGCAGCCATGTTGAGATCAGTTAAATCAATACCAAGCACCGCCCACCAGCTGCATGCAGTTTGAAGCAAGTCATAGTCAAGTCAGCACACTGACACACTGACAGCTGTTGTTGCCTGTTGGGCTGCAGTTTACCATGTTACGATTTGAGCATATTCTTAATGCTAAATGCAGTACATTACAGCAGTATATGGGTTTCTGGACAATATGTGTTTTTGTGTACTTAATTGATTTCCAATAATAAATATATACATACATTTGCATAAATGTAATGCAATAATACATATTTGCCCACTCCCATGTTCATAAGTGAGTATTAAATACTTGAGAAATCTCCCTTTAAGGTACATTTTGAATGGAGAAAAATATGCAATCAATTTGCGATTAATCACGATTAAATATTCTAATGGATTGACTGCCCTAATGTAAATGTTTCACATTTGGAGTAAGGGTTAATCTGTTTTACACTATAAATGTAACTCCAACCAAGCAACCGTATTTCAAATACAGGTAATAAATAGCCAAATAATTATGCATAGTCGCGTTATTGCCAATCTGTATGTTCCTACTACGTATGTCTTACAACCTAATTGGCAATGTATGTGTATATGTAAGCATGCTCTCAAACCTGATCTCAAACAGAGCTGGTCACTTCAGGACGCACTGAAAACACTGCAAGACTATTGAAAGTCAGTTTGGGAGTCGATATAGATTAATTTTAATGAGGTTGCTAATTTACAGGCACTGTGCAAGCTGACCTCAGGCACTAAATCACTTGTCTTTGCAAACTAAACTAAATGCCAAGAATTATTTGCAGCAGCTACTTGATCCAGGTCTGAAAAGAACTTGCTGGTGTAGAAAGGACATGTCATCACCTACAGTTGCAGAATTAATTTTAGAATTACGTCAGGAGTGATGTTTGGGGTGGTGATTTGTAGTTGTGTTGAGCATTAAACCATTACAACATCAGCCGAAGTTAAGTGCAACGTGCCACCTGTTCTGTCTACATACAAACACAAGTTGAAAAACTTTACCTGACGCCATGTGACGAATTACCTCTCACAGTTATGTGATTGCACATCGTTCTTGGTTAGCATACACTGGCTCATCCAAGGATAACAGCACTTGCTAGCTGTAATGCAAAGGAAGCAAAACATAAATGAGATGACTTAAAGCAGCAGCAGGCGAGATCGGAGTAAACATGATTAAAATAAGTTAATTTTATAAAAAGATCACTATATCCTGACAGTAGTGCATGAGACAGGTAATCTGAAAAAAATCATGTGCCTCTGTCTCCTTCGGTGGTCCTAATGGTATCTGCAGGATTTCATAGACCTGAGGAAAACAACCAATCAGAGCCAAGCTGGAGCCTTGCCATCTCTGGGCAAACTCCGATCAAATGGCATAAAATGTTTTCAGAAACATCTTGTAGTGTACTGTTTAGTTGTAAAATGAGAAAGTTTGTCAGCCGGAGCAAACTTTCTCATTTTACACCTAAACAGTACACTACAAGATGTTTCTGAAAACATTTTATTCGAGAAATAACAGAATATTGATTCATATTTGATCAGTGCCGCCTTGTTTGACCATTTGATCGGAGTTTGCGAGTGATTGACAGCTGCCGCCGTTGCATGAACAGCCAATAGGAACGCTCTCTCTCTGAAATGTCCTGTGATTGGCCAAAGCCTCCCATCATGGGCTAGATTTTTTAAAGCCTGAAAACAGAGTCATAAGGAGGTGCAGAAGTCTAGTTTTCTCTCACAACACTTGAATTACAATATGCTGAAAGGTTATTATGGAATTTTTGCCCAATAATGCCAAAAATATTCTGCCTACGGCCGCTTTAATTAAAGATTAGGATATACAGTAGACAGCACTACAATAAATTGAGCTCATAGAATACATAAGTCTGGTCCAAATACAACATGATGAAGATAAAGATAACAGAGAGAACGCTACCCTAGTCCTCAGCAGAGCTTTTGAAAAACAATCAGGCTCAAAATGTCTCTAGTCCCACTTAACAGCATACCAGAGAGAACATTCCACATCATCCGCATACCTAATGATAACAAATAGCCTATTATTACACACATATAAAGACGTTAATGATCTGTCAAGAAGTAGACAGACATGTAATTAAATTTGCTTCCTAGCATTTTACTGCAGGCACAGCAGACAGTGTGGTCGTAGTCCGGGGCTATCCGGTCTCCACAGGGGCGCTGCCGTGTTTCCTCGCACTGAACCATGACAGTAGTTGGCCTCGAAATGCCACCATGGCAACAAAAGTGGTGCAAACCTGATGCTGATATTGTAGCCGGATAACAAGATAATAATGAACGATGGTTTGAGGATCGGTAGGAAAAAAAGGGATACATAGATGTGGGGAGTGGCACGCAGAGATATGTGTGCACATCTGTATGGTAGATATGAAACTACAGCTAGAAGCCAGTTAGCTTAGCTTAGCACAAAGTCTGAAAAATGTCCTGGCTCTCACCGAAGGTAACAGAATCTGCCTACCAGAGCCTCTAAAGCTCACTAAGTACAAAAACTGAAGTGTAAAAACAAAAGGTTATGGTTCAACCCAGACATTTCATATCAGCCTTGTATCACGCTTGAAAAGATTGGTTAGGTTTAGGCAACAAAACTTCTTGGTTAAGGTTAGAAAAATGATCATGGTTTGTGTTAAATTACAACCTGTTCTCACTTCAAACTCAAATACTGACATTTGGTAAGTGCCCCTCTGCAATATACTGATGCACGGAGGCGCCCTTTAGCAACTTTCTTACGTAATGTTACGTAACAAGTGTAAAGTCAATGTTTACTTTTTGGTTTAACATGGGACACAAACAGCAGTGTCTGGGTGAAAGTCTTGTGTTTCTTAGTGGACTTACTGGCTTGTTATACCCATTAGTACACCACATAACTTTCATACCACGTAACTTTCAATAACGGTCGCTTGATGTACTATGTCACTTGCTCTGACTGAATGCAAAAACGCTCATAGGATGTTTCTCTTTCAAAATGAAAAGGCGGGGAACAGTCTTTTATGCAAATAAGCCCGTCCAGCGCGATGCATCCGTCTCAAGAAACTTGAACCAAGCTGTCAAACTAGGCGATTTAGTTCTAAAATGAAGCAAGATTCAGCAGTGGCATTGCCTATTTCTCACTTAAAATGTTTTCAGAAGTAGATTTTGGTGGATTTTGTATAGACGGAATAACAGAAAGTTTATGAGCAGGCCGCCATGTTGTTTCATGTTTGAAACGGTGAGTAGTAAACCAGGGACCAATCAGGTGTATCCCACGATAGGGTACGTCACTGCTTGAACGACCAGTTGAGTGACCTCGCCGGACCTGGTGGACATGTACAACTATATTTAATGATTTTAATGATATACATATGACCACTGACTGTCGGTTTTGAGTCTTGTTTACTGGCAACTAGGCTGTATGGTTTCACAGGTGGTCATGTGCCGTTCTACTTCTTGGCCGAGGACAGTGCTGACTGTTTCTGCCTGTTTCCAGTCATTATGCTAAGCTAACAAATTGCTGGCTGTAGCTTTATATTTCTGTATGAGAGTGGTATCAATGTTCTCACTTAACTCAGCAAAAAAGCAAATAAGTATTTTTCCCAAGTGTGGTTTGTAATTGGGATAAACAATGTGGTTCTTTGGGTCCCAAAAGGAGCTGTGGATGTGTGTTTTCACTGTAAAAACATGGTGTTTTGCTTTACACTAAACATCAAAACCTGCAGTACAATAACTACTATAAATGTGCATTTGTCAGTGTCAGTGACTAGCTCAGATCTTTAGCTTTAGGCCTGACTTACACTTTACCTTGCGTTGTATAATCAGACAAGCTCTGATGTGGCCATTGTTTAGTGGCTTCATCATAACAGTAACCTATGAAAGACTGGGTGACACAGAAACTCAATAGCCACAGTGCTACTTTCTGACAGCACTGGTCTTTGTTAGGGTGAGAAAAGTTTAAAATCCATACGGTTGAAGCCTCTTGGCCACATAGTCTCCATCTGTACGTGACAGACACGCCGGGCCAAAAGGCCAGAGGAGACAGAGAATGCTGAGAAAGAAAGGCGAGAGCTGGAACGAGGTAGAGCGATGACAGATTGGGAAATGAGGATGTAGGAGAGACAGACTGGAGCTGGATTCTTTAAGACAGAGCGATTGCACGTATTCTCTGTGGCATTCAAAAAAAATCTCTCCCTCAACGTATGCAGGATGCACACACACCCTTGGCATAGCTCCATTTTTTTTTTTTCTTAGACTCCCATGCCAAGAGACCCTATCATGCCCCCAACCTATGAGCACCCACATCTATAATTAGCTTAACGGCACACCTACTTACCACCCACGTAACAAGAACAAATGATCCAGCATAATTGTACATTGGACATGTTCAAACAAAGACTTCCAGGTTCTTTTCTCATGAGGTAGAGTAGTTTCTGTATCCAAAGGAAGGCAAAAGTTGAAGGCAATGCAGCAGACCAACTGGACATACTGTACCCTGCCTGGCAGATACAGGTACTGGGAGAGGGAAGACAAGAGTGAAACTAAAGGCACTTGTGGCACCAGACATATTCTAACGAGGTGAGAGAGACCAGAGCGGATCCAGAGACAGAGACGAGTGGGAGCTAGGCGAGGAACTGAAAGAGAAAAAGGTTAGAAATGAAGTCGCCAAGATGATACCGCCAATTTAATAATAAAATATAGAAAACAAACAGTAGCCCTCATGTGAATTCCCCTTTAAAATAACAGACCAAGAAGGGGCCAGCCCAATTTATTATAAGGAGTTTGTATCGAAACTGAACATAATTCACTTTTGCTGAAGGCATGTTTGCCTTCCAAATGTTTGCACTGACCTTTTTTTTTTTTAAAGTAATAATTTACAGGACCACACACACAAAAAGACATTGCAAAATGCTTTTATGAAAATGACTCCACCCCCGTAATAACAAAATAAAAACTAAACATACTGAACACAACCTGCTTTTGCGGGCAATACAGTGTTTGCAGTACTGCCATTTTTTTTTTATTATATATGTTTATATGAATCATTATTTCATCCCTCTTAAAGGAGCAGTGCGTAGCATTTAGGGGGATCTATTGCCGAAATGGAATACATTAGGGATGCACCGATAACGATCGGATATCGGTGACAATGGGGCAAATCTATTCAATTAAATTTTGTGTTTAATTTTTTTTTTAATTTTTAAAATTTAAAATTTTATGTTTATACTATATACTTTATATATGGAAATTTGTATTCCTGTTTAAGTTTTGACTCATTTGTTGTTGCTTTAAAAAAGGTTCACACCTGAACTGTAATTCCAGTTGATTTTGACATTTTTTTTGCCAAGTTGTTGTGTACAATTCATTACTTTAATAATAAATAACTATTTATATCTATTATCTATGTATATTACTTATTTGTTACATTTTGTTTTACAAAGTTAGGAAAGTGATATTTAAGTCAAGCCTGATGTTGCCTTACACATAAAATAATGATCCCAGTCACTTCCACACAGTGAGGCATGCAGCTTAAACACTGGTATCGGATTGGTACTCGACATTCACGTTTTTACGTCAGCAACCATAGTCCTCCTATACACGCTTGGCATATGGGAGAAGTTTCAGTTGGTTGCAATCTGCAACCTCACCACTGCAGTTTTGGAGATGCTCTGACCCAGTCATCTAGCCATCACAATTTGGCCCTTGTTGTCAAAGTCGCTCCCATACTTACGCTTGTCCATTTTTTCTGCTTCCAACACATCAACTTCAAGGACAAATTGTTCACTTGCTGCCTAATATATCCCCCCCACTGCCAGGTGCCATTGTAACATGATAATCAATGTTATTCACTTCACCTGTCAGTGGTCATAATGTTGTTAATGTTATAGCTGATCGGTGTATTTCAACATGTCTCTTTCATGATACCAGTGACAGAACTGAAAGCCTCACATTCACAATGGTAATACAACTTTTGCAGCCTCCCACAGTTAAAGGCCAATATAAGGTAAACTGCACTTGCATTGTAAAGCGATTGAGAGTGGAATGCCATAGAGAGTTAAGATAATGACATTTAAGCCGGGGTCATTATATTCAGGAAGTTGTAACATACTACATCTGCCCCTGGTCACATCATCAGCCTCTCTGTGCTCTCGGGTTAGTGACATCTGTTAGTAATGCTGAGCAAGCATATGGGAAACTTTGATGAAACTGAAAGATCTGGATTCATCGAAAATGAAACAGCCAACATCTCTAATTGGCTTTTAAGATGGTTAAATCTCCTGACACAAATCACGCTGACGCATCGGAAAAAGTCTGCCACAGTCGACTGTTAGTAGATTCCAGGTTTGCATGCTTAACTTGGATGCAGTTGGTCCATCCCGCTACAATCTGATTGTGCAACCGTATTTGTCAAAGGGGGGGTTCTTGTGCCCAGTGCCAATGATAACACATTACATACAAAGCTGTTGGATGGAAATTCTGTGAGTGTAAAAAAAAAAAAAAAGCACTTCTAGCAATCACTCTCGACTCCTGTGATACTGGCCCTGTTGACTGTGGTTGCTGAGTGACAATCTCTCATCTTGATCAGCATTTATCAAAAGGTATAATACAAAAATAAGTGTTACATGATTTTATGACTCGAGTTCAAAGGTTGACTGCAATACAGTACGAGAGGGGTCCGGTCGTGGTCCAGCGGTGCCTGGCCTGTTGAAATAACCGCCTCAAATGCAGTAAATATTGACATTGCTAAGCCAGTGTTTACCTAGAAACGACAAGGCAATTCATTTTTGATCTGTGCCAATTTCACTGATTTTTAGAAATGGAGTCTAACATTGTAAAACTCCCAGTGTATTTTAGGGTGTTTGTATGAAGTAGTCCTCCCAACAAAGCTTTAATTGCACTGTAGGGGAGTCACATGCAAAGACTGCAAAGGATGTTGAATGCAGAAGAGAGACAGTTTCCATTGTGTCTCTCTCAGTGTAAACCCAGACTTACACAGTGGCTGACGCCTGACCCCCCCCCACCCCTAGCCCCTTTTTGTATAAACTCGATCCAGAACAGATAGCGGGTGGCTTGCCAAAACGCCAGCTCAGCATTATTATCCTAATGTCTGCTTGCTGTTCAGATGCTGTTATGTTGCACATACTGTAGGCTACAATGTCAACATTAGAGCTTTGTTTTTTAAGGTGGAGCAAACACTCAGGGGAAACAGACTTGGAGATGTCACTCAGGTCACCTGTGCCACCTCACCCAACAGAGGAGGACCGAAAAGCATCCCCAAGGACACCAATGGGCAGCCGGCATTACCCGAACATCTGGGCTCCCTTGCCCCATCTGCAGGCGAGTGTGTGGCTCACGCGTCGGCCTCCACAGCCACATGAAGTGGCACCAGCGCCAATGGAGCTGAACACCCAACCCTCACCCCAACCCCCTGGAGCAACCTTCATCATCGGACACGATGGACAGCTAAGAGAGACACAAAAAGCCCTTACAAAAAAAGAAGTATACTTCAAGTTTATTTTATGAAGTACAAATATAATCCCAAGTATACTTTATGTAATAAGTATACTAATATCAATGTACTAGTATACTTGTAAGTTTACTACTTCACAACTTCTTAGGACTAAATTGGCCCACTTTTTAGTTTATAAAAGTGTACTTTTTAAGTATACTTTAAATGTAAGAGTAGTAAACTTTGAGTACATAACTAGTTTACATCCGAGTTGTATTTTGTACTGCAACTATAATATGAACTATAGTTCAAGTGAACTTATTAGTATACTGTTATTTTACTAGTTATATACATGTAGCCACCTTTTTAGTTTATGAAAGTACACTCTGAAGTTTACTCTCAGTAAACTTCTAGTTTAATAGTTTTTACTGCAAGTATACTTGTAAGTTTTCTTTAAGTTAATTTATACAGTAGTATAGCATAGTATTCAAATGTACTGTTCTGTATGCTTTTCAGTATAAGCCAAGTATACTTGGACTTCTCTGTATACTTGCCAAGTACACTTAAACTTTTCTGTATACTTGTTGGTATAAGCCAAGTATACGTGGACTTTTCTGTATACTTACCAAGTACACTTTTACACTTATGTACACTTATACTTGCCAAGTACACTTAGACACTTACACACTAACACTTACACTTACACTCATACTTGCCAAGTACACTTAGACTTTTCTGTTTACTTGTCGGTATAAGCCAATAATACTTAAGTATAATTATGTTAAGTTTAACTCTGATAAGTAGGCCTACATAAAAAGTAATCTGACAGCCTCCTCTCTTAATTTAAGTTTAAAAGAAGTATACTAAAAGCATACTTGAATACACTTCTTTTGTGTAAGGGAGTTACAGGTGTGCACTGAACTTAACTAACTTATTAAACTTTTGCTTCAAGGACTATAACAAATGTTTTGCTAAGCATTATATACTGTAAAGGGAGGTGACATGGCGATAAAAAGAGAGAGAGAAAAAACATGCAGTGAACCTTGTGTTGTTATTCACCTGTCAACTTGAACAAATACATACCTGGTGTTCCGAGACAAAAACAACAGTTCTGAGAACTGCCTCTTCACGTTGTTTGATTGGTAAATTCCATTAGAGTACAAAGTGTGCTATTGCAAAACCGATTTATTGTCGATATTTGTTTGCACTGTGTTGCATTGATATATTACTGAAACTGGAATAACTTTTTTTTTTGTTTGTTCCTAAAATCCCCCTTGAGCATATTTGGTAACACTTTATTTGAAGGGGTGTGGAAGACTGACACGACACCTGTCATGAACATGAAGGAGTCTTTATGTATGTTTATGACTGTTGTCATAAAGTGCCATTCGCTCAAGTATGTCCTTTTGAATGTAAAGTTGACATTGTTTGAGATGTCTTCGTTATGAAAACTTGACATTAAAGCTGCAGTGGGTAGAAATGGAGCACATATGATTAAAAAAAGTTATTTTTATAAAACGGTCACTATATCCTGACAGTAGGGCATGAGACAGGTAATTTGATAAAATCATGTTCCTCTGTGTCCTCCGGTGCTCCCAATGACATCTGCAAGATTTCACAGACGGGAGGAAAACAACCATTCAGAGCTGATCTGGAGCCTTGCCGTCTCTGAGCAGCTGTCAATCACTCACAAACTCTGATCAAACGGTCAAACTAGGCAGCGCTGATCAAATATGAATCAATATTTTGTTACTGTAATGCCTATTTCTCGTCTCAAATGTTTTCAGAAACTTCTTGTAGTGTACTGTTTAGCTGTAAAATGAGAAAGTTTGTGACCCGGCAGCCATGTTGAGACCATTTGAGAAAACACCAAGCACCGCCCACCAGCCAGAGCAAAGTTTCTCATTTTACAGCTAAACAGTACACTACAAGATGTTTCTGAACACACTTTATGCAAGAAATAGGCATTACAGTAACAGAATATTAATTCATATTTGATCAGCGCTGCCTAGTTTGACCGTTTGACCGGAGTTCACGAGTGATTGACAGCTGCTTCCGTTGAACAGCCAATAGGAACGCTCTCTCTCTGAAATTACCTGTGATTTTTTAAAGCCTGAAAACAGAGCCACGAGGAGGTGCAGAAGTCTCTCAGAACACTTTTTGAATTACAATATGCTGAAGGGTTATAATGGAATTTTTTTCCCCAATGGTGCCAAAAACGTTCTGCCTACTGCACGTTTAACCAAGACAACATTACCAGTCATAAACAGCTGGAAATCCCCCGCTGACTCTCACAAACACACTCAATAAAATCTATTCTGAGGCTAATTATATCACTGGTACAGGCAATGTAATGTAAAAAACATTCCCCAGTCTAAAATGTTATTTAAGTTTTAATATGTTCTTTTTTTTTTCTCCACAACCATCTGATGACCCCCAGAAATGATCTCCCAACCCCCATAACCACTGAATGATGACACCGGACTGCCATCTTGATTAGAAGGGAAACTTTTTGCCCCTCTTGTGCAACAGGAGTCAAATATTGCACAAGCATTGCAACACAATCTGTAAAAAGTCTTGTCATACTTCATTAGAACAATTGCGGAACATGTATGTAATGGAGACCTGTGTTTGAATGCCAAAAAGCCACTACTTTAACAGATAGGTGAAGCTAGCAATGTGATTTATTCCATGTCTGACAGGTCATGAGAGGTGCTTCGATATAAATTCCTTCTTTCTCCCGGAGGAGGTCATACAGTGTGTTTAGAAACAGGAATGGATGGCTGCGGTGCATCATATTGAAATGCCATTAATATAAAGGACTGATTTGCTTTGTCAAGGATGCCGTGTCACGGTGTGATAAACGAGTATAAAGGCTTCATAAATACCCTGGGAGAAGGCACTGGGGCTGGGACAAACGCCCAGGATCCACTTAGAGAAACAGGAAGATTTATGGTCCAGAAAGGGAGAGGAAAAGAGAAAAGCCATGGAAAGAGTGTGAGATGGAGGACGAAGAGCGATGAAAGTGATGATTTTTTTTTGCTTTTTAAAGTAGAATGAAATATAGAGTTCTATGATATAACACAATATGGTATAATAAGGTGTTATCCCTTCTCTTAAACACACTATGTGGCTTACAAAAAAGAAATGTCAGTCTATAAATCATTTTTAAAGCACCTTTCACCCCGTTTACGGTCTTACAGGTCAGAACATTGAGTCACTGAGAACATAAAAGTGTGAATGACCTGTCCGATCACAGGTTTTAAAACAAAAAATGTGTCAAGTCTATTTGTGTAGCTTGCTGTGTTGTTGTGGGAACAGATGTGAGAAATTACTAAAGGAGGTTACATCTCTATTGAGGCTGAAATTGCACATGGCCTTGTACCATCCATATTTAGAAACGTGTGAATGTTTACCCCTGACCTTGGAAACAGAAGTTTGACATAAAAAAAGAATGCAGTAATAAGAACGATAAAGTTCTAATTTGTTCTGCAGATGCAACACATTAGTAGGAGAGTGAGGGAGACCATGCAGACTACTGAATGCAGTTTAAATGTTATTTTCGCCTATTCTAAAATAGTGTATTTGAATATTTCAAAACAGTTTTGGAATTACATAAATGAGGTATCACTGTAAAGCTGAGACTCTTGTGGATCCAATGATTCCAATTGTACTGGTATATGATGATGTTAGTCCCCATAGTAGCCATTTCAGTGTATTGAGACCATTTTTTAAACTTGACCTCACTGTATAAAATGACCTGTGGTGACCTCTAGGATAATCACAGCCTCATGAAACTTTACAGCTACAAACTAGAGACCTAGAGCATTCAGAGGAGGGATGGCTTCCTTGGTAGATTGACAATAAGGGAGTTTCTGAGCAGTTTCTAGGACAAAAAGTGCTTGCCATCGAATCACCGAAAAATGCAATTCTGGCAGAAATCTCCAAATATCAAAAGTTTTTGAAACCATAATCACAGCATGGCTTTTTCCATGGTGCTCCTCAAGGTCTTGGTGTCTTAACGTGGTATTTTGGAGGGATATTTGATCATTTTTATCAAAAATTGCTGCAACAATTTATGAGGCATAATAGAGCATGGGAATAGCCATTATATACTTATCATCATATCATCATGCTTTACTCTCTTATACACTTTTACAATTCAGATTTATTAATCTTCAGGTTCCCAGTTTTCAGATGACATCCCCTGTCCCCCACCCCTACCCCTCTAATAAAAGAGTGTGGAATGATAAGGTACATGGAACTCCCAAAATAGCATACATGGTGTATAGGATCTAAATCCTACAAACTGCAGTAATTTCCGTGCCGCTTGCAAACGTATGCATGTGCCACGCTTTCTATGCCTGCTATGTTTCCTTTCCTAAATCAAATGAAAGCCCGCTGCTCTAACAGTAAATCTTGTAGTACATAGCAGTAAATTAGCCGCTTGGCCATGCACAGGGAGCACGGCCTCTTTAAAAAAACGAAAAAAAAATCATCCAGTCACTTTCTCATGACTTAGTCCTCATCGTTATCCTCCCTCGCACAAACCAGCACAGTATGAGGGGAGGAGTAACGAGAGAATGGGGGAAAGAGTGACAGCAATAAAAGACTTTTAGGGTGTAAATGGGTTTCACATTTTCATTTTCAAAGTGAGTCATAGCTCATTAGACAAATGATATCAAGTGTTCTTTTTTTTGAGGTGAAACAGAGAGCGGTAACACAAGTAACACCGAGGTGTGTCATGGCCAAATGGATGTGTGGGTTGGAAGCCTTTTCCAGGAATCAGGTTCCGTGATTCAGTGTGGGAATGTCGAATACCTTTTTTTATTGCTCTTCTAGAAAAATAATTTAGCCGCTTAATGGCTTTTGATGCTTTTGGTGTTCTTTTCCCTGCTCTCTTCCCTTTGCCCATAAATCCTTCTGTAACTCTGACTTCACCTTTCCTGGAATGTCACAGCCCACACCACTCCTTCTGTCACTGTTCTCTCTCCGTCCCAGCCTCATACTGGGAGGGTTTCCCACACCTGACCTCACATGGCTTCATTTTAGGCACTTCATTTTAGGCTCTTTCCTTCGCTTCTTGGCCTCAGTTCCCCTTTTGCTCTTGGCTCATCAGTCTCTTTGCCTGTCCAGAAATGGCAGGGAGAAATGGAAGAGCCTCGTCAGCAGGTTAGAACACATATTCAGTAAAACCAGGCTGATAAGGACCTCAGATGTGGGTCATTTTAGAAGAAAATCACTCACCTAGACCTGAATTATTAGTCAAACCATGTTACATAGTCTGATTATTTCTTGCTGACATAATCCCATGATTGACCTGTCCAGGGTGTACCATGCCTTCGCCCAATGTCAGCTGGGATCGGTTTCCTCCCGGGGTCACAATTCTCCCACATTTCTCCTGATTTATGGCAATCTTTCACACCTTTTTTTTTTCCCTTTCATTATCTCAACCTGTTTCTGGCTCTGTACAGCGTGTATAAGCCCTACTGTTTCCACATGGACGGCAATAGAGCTACACCAAATGTCTTTTCCCGGCGGAGGAGAGCAGCTTGCGACATCTCGGTGTGAGCTCCACTCGCCGCACATCACAGCAAGGCTGTCGTGATGCGGCACAAGCCATTGGAAAAAACGGGTTGCAGAGCACAGTGGTGTCGTCGTCGCGTTGTGTGAGAAAGGACCTTCAGTGAGTGAGAGAAGGAGAGAGAAATGGAAAGTAGGAAGAGAAATAAATACTCAAGCAGCAGTAAAAAATGATCGAATGTATGAAAACTGAATGAATGATGAATATTAGCCTCGTTTAT